>SJYA01004464.1:0-23922 GCA_006410615.1 Neotragus moschatus
GGGGTCGCAAAGAGTGGGACACGACTGAGCAACTGAACTGTACTGATGACCTCTTCCACCTTTTTTCAACTTGAAATATCTTTTAAAATCCATCTTTGAAAACAATTCCTGCTCTACACTGGAGCAGAGTGGCTGATGTGGCCTCAGATTTTCTTCTCAGTGAGAGGAGATTGCTTAGGGCTCTTTTATCTCCAAAACCCTGTGATCTCCAAGGCTCCCAGGCAAAGTAAGGTCTGTGTAAGAAGCCAGCCTTTGAGCAAGATAAAATATTTTCTCCAAAGTCACTCTAAATAGCGTAGGNATCCATCTTTGAAAACAATTCCTGCTCTACACTGGAGCAGAGTGGCTGATGTGGCCTCAGATTTTCTTCTCAGTGAGAGGAGATTGCTTAGGGCTCTTTTATCTCCAAAACCCTGTGATCTCCAAGGCTCCCAGGCAAAGTAAGGTCTGTGTAAGAAGCCAGCCTTTGAGCAAGATAAAATATTTTCTCCAAAGTCACTCTAAATAGCGTAGGTCTTATTGAAAATCTTGCTTACTGCATAGCATCAGTCTCTTGAAACCCAGCCTGCTGTAAAGTAAAAGGGATTGGTATTAGCAGCTTCGACTAATTTGTCCAACACACATGCTATTATCACATTTTTAGGTTAACATCCTTTGTTTCCGAAAAGAAACTAACTTGCCCAACAAGGTCCTGTTAGTTAGTTGGAAGTAACAATGGAATTCAAACCCAGATTTGTCTTGCTTCTGACATGCTCTCCAACCACCGCCCACCCCCCCCCATAAAAAAGGAAAGAAAAAGTAAACCAAATCAAAAGCAGATTTCTATACCTTATAATGTTTTCAGAATTTGTTTTCAAGGAGAAATATGATTAAGATAAGTTTTCCTGTCTCTGCCAAAAAGGAGGGGAAAGAAAAGAAGAGCATTCTGTTATTTTTCAGGTAATTGCGTTGTTTTTGAAATGATAATGTATTTCAGATTTCATATACTTTTCTCCTGGCAGCAATATGGTAGTTGCTTGTGCCTTAGATTATTTGTTTCAACAGGAAAAGGTAAAAATGCCGTCAAAGGCCCCGGTGCCTAGGCCACCCCACACAAGCCCCTCCAGCTAACAGTGTTGCAGGCTTGTGTTTCTGTGAGTGACCAGCTGCCTGGAGTGGACATGTCCCAGCCTTGAGCCTGTGTTAGGAATACAGCCGCTCTGGGACTGGCGTCGAGAGCAGCTTCTCTGGGCCTCCAGCCCCTGTGGCTAAAGGTTCCCAGGTTTGGTCAGAGGCAAGGGTGCCCTGGGTGCCGTCCGGTGGGAGGGGTCCTCCACCTGGCACAGCTCTCGAGCATCACCCCTGCCTTCTCAGCCACACTTGCCTTGGCCACAAGGGACTCAGGTGTTTGGAAGGAAACCTGTATCGCTTCCTCCTTTCTGTGTGTAAGTGACTGTGTGCCACCTTCCCTTTCTAGCTATGATCCTGGCAGGAAGAGCCTACTACGACGGAGTGGCCAAGATTGGGGAGATTGCCACCGGGTCCCCCGTGTCAACAGAGCTGGGTGAGCTGACCATCCATTACCTGTCCACCTAACTAGCCGCTGTTCCTGGGCTGCCGTCCTGCAAACCCAGAGAAGAGCATGTGGGAAAGTGGCAAAAATCCAGAGTAGAAACGGGGCACTCGGGTTCCTTCGCCTCTACGGTGATGGACTTCCCTGCAGTCTGTCTGTGGTGGAGGCTTAGATGAGGGCAGGCCACTGGGAACTGGCTTCTGCCCCTGAGGTTTGGGCCCCAGGTCCCTCTTGAAGCGTGAAGCCCAGGAGCCTTGACCTAGATTCCTAACTGGAGGGGTGAGCACCGGGCCTCCCGCCGCTGGCAGAGCATTTCCTGTGAGTCACCCCGCAGAGTCCGGCTCCTTTACACTCTGCTCTTGGCCGTCGCCGCTGCTTCCCCCAGTCACCCTGGGTTGTGATTTTTCCGGCTTTGCTGGTATGAATGGATCCCCTGTGCACTCACGGACGGTGCGGGCAGCCACACCCTGGCGCGCCGAGGCTTCTCCGTACAGAGGTCTCTCACTGTGCCATCTCCAGAGACTCGCACAGAAGCATCATTTTAAAAACTTGTTGAACACATCTTACTTGACAAAGGGTAACATTTCAGACTTCATAGTGTGTGTCAGAATTTGAAGTGTTCAGAAAACCAGAGGAAAGGATTGGTACAGTGTGTGTACTTCCTTTTTAAAGAAAAGTATGTCCCTCTCCAGTTAAAAAGTGGACCAGGAAGCAGAGGAGGGGCAAAGGAGCATGTGCTTAAGGTTCAGATAATGGGTTTCTTTGCTAAGTGTCTTGAGGGTTTTTTACATACAGTGTTTTTCCAAGATCGCTTGGAAAGCTCTTAGCTGACCCATAAAAGCCACGGAACAAGTTCTAGGTGTAGTGACGGTTCTGGGGTTGGAGGCTGGGCTGCTGGGTAAGGCAGTGGATCTGGGCCCTTGTTAACATTCTCTGACAGCTTTTGTACTTAAAGAGTTCACAGTCTTGAAACTTGTAGCCAAAAGCTAAGCCTGAAGTGATGGTAGATGATGAATAAGCCAGTGCTGCGATATGTAACAGAATCGGTTATGTGCAGAAAATTTTCAAAACCCTGAGTTGTCTTCTGTTGGTGCCATAACTTCTGCATGCTCTGGCAAGATCTGAATTCTAGTAACTCCATCCAAAGTGGATGAATTTAATAAAATACACAGTGTCAAAAAAAATTACATGCTGTTATGTAGACAGAACCAGTAAAACTTAGGATGTTTGCAGGATGATTGGACTGATTATAGGGTTCCAAAAATAGAACTTAATTAAAAAGAAACATCCTATTTGTGTCAGGCATCAGGCAAAAAAATGCCTGATCCTTAGATTAAAACATATGGTGCTTTGACTCACCGTCATTCAGTGTGCCTTTTTAATGTTTTATGGTTCTTGCCACTGTTTGAATAAGACTTCTGTTCCACACCTTACTTGATTCAGCTGTGAGTTCATACTGTTGAATCAACTGTTTCCACAGCAACCGTGTTGTTATAAACATAGTCTTAAAACTTC
Source organism: Neotragus moschatus (assembly GCA_006410615.1). Classification (NCBI taxonomy): domain Eukaryota; kingdom Metazoa; phylum Chordata; class Mammalia; order Artiodactyla; family Bovidae; genus Neotragus; species Neotragus moschatus. Next base: position 3,068 of record SJYA01004464.1, read on the forward strand.
AGCTTCAGTGAGGAAAGCGTTCGTGCATATGTGTTTCATTCAGAGGGGATGGAAATTACTTGCTGTGTTTCATTTTTGTTCCAAGTTGTCCTTTTCACGTATGTTCACTGTATCATATACATAATTTTCTACTCACAGCCATTCCATGAGAAAGTTCTGTCCTTGTTGGAGTTGCTTTTGGAGGCCTGACATGTTCTGCTTTTGATTCACTTAGTTTATCTTGTTGTTAAAGTTTAGACTAAAACACTACCCTGTTTCTGTTTAAATTCCTATATGGAAGAGCAGAGGACAAAGAGGAAAAAGAGAAAGACCTGAGATAGACTGTGTCTTTCTTGTCTTTCAAGAAGAGTCTCTTGTCTGGTTTCTGACCTTGTGGTATTAGTGTTGAGACCTGCAGGGGAGTGTGTGCCCAGACCACACAGTGAGCAGGTGGTCCAACTTAAGAATCTGGGCTCCTCACCTCTGTACTTGACTGAGCGTCTCTGAGGCCAAGGGAAAGGAAAGAGGTAGCCAGTCAGGTCGCTGAAGAGGAAGAAAATGGAAACCGCTCAGTGGGGACCTTTTCGAGAAGGAGATGACCAGGAATCGTTGGTGTCCGAGCATCCAAAGCCTAGGGAGGGGCGGCCCGGGTGCTGTTTCGAGCTCGGTGGTCTAGGGGCCCACCCAGGAACACCAGGTGTCATGGGGCGAGGAAGACGGAAATACCAGAAGTGTTCAGACATAACATTTGGCTTCTTAGGCCTGTTGCTTAACCTTTGGACTGCTGTGCTTCATGTGGAAACTCAGGTCCAGGTAGGTGCGTGCTGTGAGCACGTTGCCTCGTCTCATCCTCGGGAGTCCGGGCGGTGGACGGGACCTCCCAGGGTGGGCGCTCAGCCCGCGTTTCTTTGGGGAGCCCATAGACTGGAAGAGTCAGCCTGGTGGTCACATCCTCTGCACGGGCTGAGATAACCTCCGTGGGCAGCCACGTGCGCTGCAGCCAAGCAAGGTGGCAGAGGCTGTGAGGTCGTGACCTCTAGGCGAGTGTAGTGGGCAGCCCAGGTGCCGCCCAGGAACGACCATGTGAGCAGGCCGGGAGGTCGGCCAGGTCTTCCTTTCCCCTGGGCTGCCCATTGCCTGAGGGAGGCTCAGTGAGGCTCCGTCGCTTACAGCGTCGCTGCCAGCCTGCACTGCCGCGGGCCCCCTCGTGAGTGGGGCAGGACCGAGGGAGCGGGCGCCGACACGTTCTGGGTGGCTGGGAGACGAAAGGAGAGAGTGTGTTCTGAAGTCTCCTAGACCAGAAAGATGCCTCTCTTGTCACTTCATACGCTCACAAGTGTTTGAGAACTCAAAAATCTGTGCCACTTGTTTTCATCGGCATTCTTCTCTTCCATGAAGTGGGTGATATATTCATAAGAATACACATTTTGCCTTGATTATCCTTGATTACTCCTGAACAGACTCTTTCAGTTCTCTCTATTGTATCTTCTTTTTCTGTCTCATTAATCTCTGCTCTTACCCTTATTCTGTACCATCTTCGGGATCACTCTCCTGTTCTTTTCTAATTTCTGAAATGACACATTTACCTCATTAATTTTAAATAAAGGAAAGACCACAAGATGGCCATACAAGTTAAAACTACGCAAAGCCATCTTAATCAGTGGGAGAAATTATGGTTGTCCTGTGACCTTTAAAAATGTTTGTCAGAAACACTAAAAACTCTCTTACTGTTAGTTATAAATGTATAAGGAAATGGAAAATTGACTTGGAACTTTGAAAATTTCTGTTAGCACTGTTTTGTAGGGTTTTTTTTAGAAGTCTTACACATTTTTATACATGCATTTTTAGATACGGTGTTTTTGAAAGGCCTACTGTATATGGCATTTAGATTTTTTTTTAGCCAATTCTGTTTTCAATTTAATTCTTTCTCATTACTATCCAAATTAATTTTATTATATTTTTATAATTGTTTTACTGAGATCTAATTAATACATAGTACAGTTCACCCATTAAAGTAATATAGTTTAGTGATTTTTAGTATATTCACAAAGTTTTAAATTATCATCAGAGTCAACTCAGAATATTTTTCTCACTCCAAAAAGAAATCTCATACCCATTAGCAGTCACTTCCCATTCACTCCCAACTCCAGCCATATTTAACCATTAATATATTTTGTCTATTATAGGTATGGTTTTGCTATTTCATATAAATGGAATATTGTATAGATCTACCACATTTAATTTTATCAGCTGATGGACATTTGAGTTTCTTCTCCCTCTTAGCTACTAAAAATACTGCTACTGTGAACATTTGTTTACAAATTTTGTGTTTACCTACATTTTTCCATCTCTTGGGTATATACCTAGGAGTGGAATTGCTGGTTCATATCGTAACTCTAAATATAACCCTTTGAGGAACTGCCGGATTGTTTTTCAAATGGAATGCACCATTATACATTCCACCAGACTTCCCAGATTAGAGCTAGTGGTAAAGAATCTGCCTGCCAATGCAGGAGACACGATAGATAGGGGTTCGATCCCTGGGTCGGGAAGATCCACTGGAGTAGGAAATAGCAACCCACTCCAGTATTCTTGCCTGGAAAATTCCATGAACAGGAGGAGCCTGGAGAGCTTCAGTCCTTGGGGCCACGATGAGTCGGACATGCCAGAGCACCTGAGCACATACATCCACTAGCCGTGTACGTGGGGCCCTGTTTCTCTACATCTTTGCCAACACTTGTTACTGTCTTTTTGTTTGTTTGGTTGGTTTTTTATTATAGCCATCCTAGGAAGTATGAAGTACCACCTCATTTGGATTTTTTTGATTCACATTTCCTTAGTAGCTAATGATATCAAGCATCTTTTCACAATCTTACTGGCCATTACATTTCTTTGAAGACGTGTCCATTCAGATCTTTGCCCATTTTTAATTGCATTATTTGTCTTTTAGTTATTGCATTTGCTGATCAGCTTTTTAAAAAAGCTTTGTTTTCTGTTTTGATCCTTTTTATTATCTGTGTAGTTTGGGGTTCTTGACGGTCTAATTCTGCTGCCGCTTTGTAGTGCCTCTTGATTATCATTCATGAGAGAGTCTTTCTGGAAGGTTTTTTTTTGTCATCTCATTGTTCTCGGATATTGGGGTCACCTATGGAGGTATAAAAGTTTTGTCATTGAAAGTCACCAAGAAATGAAAAGTAGAAATGCCAAGTAATAGTGGAGCTTCTCTGATTTAAATTATGCTTACTTCTTAGAAAATAAAAATAGTTGATATAATAGGACTTACCTTTTGATAAAACTCTTGTAAGATATTTAGAACTTGCAAAGCAATAGAAATGCTCCTTTATTTTCTATCATATTCATACAAAGGTATTCTGCCAATTTTGTGGGGAAGTGACTCAGACTTTATAGAAAATACTTTATAGAAAATAAATATCTAAAATTTATAAGCTATTCTAATTGTCTAAAACTTAAGAAATAACAGCAGATTTTAATTTTCTATAGGTCAGTCCTGATGGTTTTCTTTTGAAACTTAAAGGTCCCTTATGAATAAAGTCTGTTCTCCTATTGTAGAAAATATTGAGAAAATGTGTCATTACTTTTTCTCAACTGTAATTGAAACTGATAGAAAAATATTTTAATGATTCAAGAGAAATGCCAAATTTTAATCATTTTTGTGCTAAATGCTATTACTTGAAGATTCTAATAATAACTAGCATATATTTTGAAATTGCCTTCAAATTCATTTTACTGAAGCCTCACCTTTTATCAATTGTACCATAACTGAGCAAACTAGAGCCAAGGGGTGGCCAGCACCAATAGGTAACTGAAATGTGAGTGGGACCCAGCCGTGCCCACTTGTTCGTGGTTGTCTGCAGCTGCTGTCAGGGTGCAGAGGATTTCGGCCTCTGAGACCTGAACTGTTTGTGGCCTGGCCCCTGGCAGGCCCTTATCTGACAGTGGAAGGCCTATAGGGCCATCCTGTTGCTTAAGTCAAGACCAGCGACCGTGTGAGGGGTTTGATATCCTTCTTTCCAAAGAAAGAGCAGCTCCGTCACCACCTGGGTTTAGGATAGGACTGCACTTTCTGGGATTGTTCCTACAGACTGCTACTAAGTGCTAGGGTTTCATACACATCACAGCACAGTCCCAGGAACCACAGTGTGCAAACAGCTCAGGGGCAAAACTGCCTTGCCCTGTCAGGAGGGAGGAACGAACAAACAAACGCAAAGCCAAAGACCAGAGCTCTGCAGTCAGGATTTGGCAGGTAAAATATTTTAATCCACTGTGTTTGTCAAAGAGTAAGTCATATGAATAATGTTCATGTGACTCAGGTCGTCAGGGTGTGTACCTGGAACTGTGCACATAAATCTTTATCGCAGGTACACAGTTCCACTCTAGGAACAGTGCTCGTTTAAAAGAGGAAACTGAAGTTTGTCTAAAACTTAAGTTTTGTCCTTAAATCAAATGACGTTTATTTTTTAAAACTTAGAAAATATGGAAAAGGTTGGAAAGGGAAAACAGAAATGGTCAGGGGAAAATATTTTGGCAAAATATTCAAAAGAAACTTTGAATCCCTTTTTTCATCTTTAAACCATAGAAAAATAAAGCTTGTTCTCATTTATTTCTCAAGAAATAAAAGGAAACTCTGCTTTGGGGAGCTGACAGATTTCCTGTGAGGTGTAAGAATCTCAAGGTTACATCTATTTAGACTATGTTACTTTGTTCCAATTCAGCCAGCTATTACATTATTTTGAAGCATCTATTAAATTGTTTAGGCCAATTTCCTAAATTGAGCACAAAACAGAAGATTTTATCTTTGCAGCATCAGGGAACCTAGACAATTATAGGTTTGCTTTTCTTATTGATATGCAGTTTAAAAAAATGTCTATTACACTTTTGTCTTGTTGACACTCAAAATCCAACCTGACGGTCTTGGGTCTTAAAAATAAGAGCGGGGTGGGGGAGGGACTGAAATATTTTTAAAGAAATGTTGTTTATTCAGAGAAGTATCTCAAACAGATTCCTAAAATTTAGGTAAAATAGAATTAATACCAGAGGCAATGCGAAAGCTAAATTGAGCCAAAGCAGTTGTTATTGATCAAAACCATTTCTATTTTAGTTGCAGGTAAGGCTCACTTTAAAGAGATTAAACTCTTTCCCACAAAAATAGGAAAGAGTTAATAAGGAATTTATTTTATTTGCTTAACTTTGTGCCTGCCAAATGCATATGAACTCCTTTGCTCACTGGTAATTCTCTAAAGCAAGTACTATTATTGTTTTCGTTTTACAGATGAGGATACTGGTATTCAAAGCGAGTTAGATAACTTGCCGAAGTCCCTCTGGTTAATGGCAGGTTAGTTGGAGCCCAGGAAGTCTGCCAGTGGTGCAGCCTGTTACGCTGATGTAATTTTCTGTGTGTCCAAAAGAGGAGCTTTTTCTGACGTGATTAATTTTATGGTGTCAGATCATCCTGTCCATTATAGTTCAAATAAAAGGTTGTGTAAAATAGTAAAAGATCATACAATCTGAAACTGATTCTTCATGCAGGAAGTCTGTATTTTGTGTTTTCATCAGATATAATCAAGGCTTTGTATTTCATATTAGAAACACTTAATTACAAGACCATTTATTCCAACTTTGTAAATCACTTACCATTTCAGTTTTCAAGTGGCAATTGCACGTCTTTTGAAGCAAAAAAGGTCTAACCATGGAGAAAGATGGGCTTACAATTTATGAATGTATGATTTATAACATCTGTATAAACATGTACCACGGAGTCCACATATCAATCATCTAGGCATACTGGCATGCTCAGTCACTTCAGTCATGTCCAACTCTTTGTGACCCCATGGACTGCAGCCCACCGGGCTTCTCTTTTCGTGGGATTTTCCAGGCAAGAATACTGGAGTGGGGTGCCATGCCCTCCTCCAGGGGATCTTCCCCACCCAGGGATTGAACCTGCGTCTTCTGTATTGCAGGTGGGGTCTTTACGCTGAGCCACCTGGGAAGCCCCCAGGCATGTTGATATAAGTATATATAAACTGAACTGTATTGTAAACTGTACCTCTCTACAGAGAGGTTATAAGAAAGGTGTTTCTTCTCCCAGCTTTGAAGTAACCGTATGTGCAGTGATGTATCATAATTAGCAAAAACTACAGGTCTGAAGCTTCCCTGGCGGCTCAGATGATAAAGCGTCTGCCTGCAGTGCGGGAGAGCCAGGTTCAGTCCCTGGGTCAGGAAGATCCCCTGGAGAAGGCAATGGCACCCCACTCCAATACTCTTGCCTGGAGAATCCCATGGACCAGAGCGTGGTAGGCTGCAGTCCATGGGGTCACAAGAGTCGGACACGGCTGAGCGACTTCACTTTCACTTTCACTTTTCAGAGGTATGAAAGGGCTTCCCCGGTGGCTCAGCAGGAAAGAATCCGCCTGCCATGCAGGAGATGCGGGTTCGATCCCTGGAGATGGAAATGCTGCCGAAGAGCAGTGGGATCGGGGTCGCCGCCATCGTCAAATCTCCGCGAGGTGGGGCGGCCTCGGCGCGCTGCCTCGTGACCGCCTGGTCCCTTTCACGAGAGCCACCTGCGCCCACTCCCAAACCCTCGCAAATCTCTCTTCGTGGCGCTGTGCTCGGCCTGAAATTAGGAGGCAGAAACAAAAACACGAAGTGCTAACGCAGAAAGAGGAGGTGAAGGGACTGTACGCCAAGGAAGAGTGTCTTTGGTCAGAGGCACCAGACACGCACAGGGTGTGGCCGCTGTGACAGCTGAGGGGAGGACCACGGGGGTCAAGGGAGAGGGACGCGCCCGCGACGGGAGTGGCCGGAATCGCGGCGTGGGTGCCGCCTGCCCTGACGCTGCCGGACCCCTGTTCTCAAGCACACTGGGGGCGCTGTGGAGGTCGTGGGCGGTTCCTCGTGAGCCCAGGAGGGGTTCTGAATGTTTCTGGTCTTCAGCCATTTGGAAGTCAATGCACTTCCTCAGGCACTCTTTCCTGGTCTGAATGACTTTTAACAGATTATTAAAAGTAAGGAGGCCAGTGCAAATCAACTGTCCCTCAATTAAAAAAAAAGAAGAATGCCAAGGAGCACATGGAACGAAGCTCAGCATCATTAGCCATTAGGGATCTGCACGTCATAACCACAGGGAGGCACCGCCCCACACCCAGCAGCGGCTGTAATTAAAGGGACGCCAGCATGTGTCGGTAGAGAAACGGAAGTCTTGCGCCTTGGTTGGGGGTTGGGGGGGGGGGCAGGATGTGAAATGGAGCAGCTACGTTGGAAAAGAGTTTATCAGTTCCTCAAAACAGGAACTTATGACCAGCAACTCCACCCCTTAAAGGTCTACTCAAGACAAACGTATGCCCACACAGAACTTTCCCATTATTCCTAGCAGGCACAAGGTGGAAACCGCCCAAAGGCCCAGTGGCTGATGAATCCATAAACAAAATACTGTGTATACAGACTATGGAATGTCACTCACACATAAACAAAATGGAGTCTTGATGCTCGCTGAAACATGGATGGAGCGTGAAAACATCCCAAGTGACAGAAACCAGATTAAAAGGCCACATATTTAAGATTCCACTTATGCAAAAATTCGAATCAGCAAGTCCTTAAGAGAAAAAGCAGATTGGTAGTTGCTGGGGGTTGAGGGAGGGGACAGTGGGGAGTGACTGCTTAATAGGTACAGGGTTTCCTTTTCAGGTGGTGAAACGTTTTTGAACTGGATAATTGATGGTTGTACGACATTGTGAATGTACTTAATGTCACCATTGGTAAATTTAGGTTATGTGTATTCTATTGCCAAGAAACATAAGTATGCCACTTCTGTTAAGCCTTCAATATATGGGGTGTCCTAACTGAACTGAACTGAACTAATTCACACTAAAAACAATATAATACACATTGTAATAATTTGAGAGGCTAGTTGTGCACATTTCCCAGCCCTCTGTGAAGGGTTTTAGTTGGCCCCACCCAATTCAGAATGAATGACATGGTAAATGAATTTTGAGGTGCACACTTTGAGTTGTAAAATGAGTGAGTCATTGGGATGTAATGTACAACAAGATGACTGTAGTCAGTAATATCATCATGTACATGTGAAAGTTGCCAAGAGTAAAACTTCTTAGCACATACACAGGATTTTTTGGTAGCGCTGCATGGCAACAGAGGGTAGCTAGACTTCTGGTGATCGTTTTGCAGTGGATGCGAACACTGCGTCATCACGTTGTGCGCCTGAAACTAATGCAGTATGATGTGTCAGTTACACCTCAGTATAAAAAATCTTTTATGAGTTTTGTTGGCATTAATGGAAATACAAAATTCAGAAGTCTCGCTGAATTCTCACAGCAGTCCTCTGAGGTGGGAGGTATTGTTCCCACTTTTTATAAACAAGAAAATGAGAACTTAGGTTAAATAATCTCACATGGCTAGTTAGTAGTGAAGCTGGGGTTTAAATTCCAACTGGTTGATTCCCTGGTGAATGAAGGGTTTCCTATAGACTTCAAGTCTCAGCTTTAAGGCCTCTCAGTTTCATGACATCTTTTTTTGAATTTGGAATTTTGTACTCCTTAAAGCAGATCAAACAAAAGTTGGATTTCTACACAGAAAACGAATTACAAAAGTAGTCTTTAAAACCTGGAAGCCTGGTGCGCAGCAGAAGATGTACACATGTTGTTCCTGAAATCCAGTGGAAGGAGGTCCCAGGAAGCCAGCACGTGGTATTTTCTATATATTCGGCTGCCCCGGGTCTCAGTGGCAGCATGTGAACTCTTAGTTGTGGCATGTAGGATCCAGTTCCCTGACCAGGGATGGACCCCTGGCCACCTGCACTGGGAGCTCAGAGTCCCAGCCACTGGACCACCAGGGAAGTCCCCGGAAGCCAGCATTTTGCTCAGTGTAGAAAATGGCCTTGGCACAAGTCCTTCTGTAAAAACCTGCTAAGGAGCTGTGAACATCTGTGCTCACAGTAATGTCTCAGAGGATTCTGAGGCTGGGTATCCTGATGGTAGTCCAGTGGTGTCTGCTCCAGGGAAAGTCCAGAGGGGGAGGGAACAGCAGCTACCGCAGGTGTGCCACCTCTGCCCCCACAGTGAGGCAAGGATGAGAGAAGTAGGCTCCAGGATGAGCTTGAAATGTTTGCTGATGGACTGAATGAGTGTATCCGATAAGGGTGTCGGGCTCCTCCCTTCTGACTCTATGAATCAGGTTTCTCTAGGCTTTCTTGAAACCATGACTGTCGTTTACAAGCTTAGTAAACTTGATCCCACCTTCAGGATATCTACAGCTTAGTATGGGAGATTATGAAAATACACACACACACACACACACACACATAGCTTTAACACAGGACCAAGGGCCAAGAGTGAAAGGTACAAAGCTACAGGATTCCATGGGGGAGGGGGTGATCTTATCTGCAGGTGGAGGAGACGCTGAGTCAGGGGGTGCTGTAATTCTATGGTCAGCCCAGAGATGGAAGTGGGTGGATTCTACTGGAGGGAGCGAAGGGATGGGATGAGTTCAGCTTGCCTGGATTCAGGGCTCGAGGAGAGGATCATGGGAGATTTTGGATATATAGGTTAGAGTTATTTTGAGTGATAGGCTACAAGTTCTGTGTTTCTATGTCTCATTTCAAATTGAAACGAGCATTATTAGGACTGAAAAGTTTCTGCATGATGAAAAGCTGACTGATGTTTTAGGAGCATAAGTTCAAAGATTAAAAATTATGAGATGACTATAGAGGCAAACTAAACAGCATGCTCTTTACAACTAAAAACTGGACTCGATGTCCAGAATAGGTCTCTTTCTGTAACTGCTGAGTGTAGTAAAGATGACATACATACATATATGACTCAGGTATTTATAACTCAGAGCCATGGCTGACACCAGCTTCCATTTTTATAACAATAGAAATTTGTGACTTACTAAGTAAGGTTTCTTTTTTTCTCTTCTCTTCTTCATATGTATATGATTGAATGTTTTCATATTATCTCTCATTCTCTACTTGATCTCGCCCAACTTTCCTTTTCATATTAATATTTTAAAACAACTTATGGGTCCTCTAGGAAGTTTAGAAACCATTTAATAATGACTATGAAAATATACTTCCAAGTTTTTAAAAAATTAATACTTTTACTGAAAAATGAACTTAAACAATTTTGATCCTTATCATTTTAAAATAGCTGTTTTAACATAACTGAAGTCTGTGGTTGTATAAACTATCTTGGGCACTGCTGTTTCTTTTTAATCGAAGTATAGTTGATTTATAGTGTTGTATTTCTGGTGTACGGCGAAGTGATGCAGTTTATATATTTTATATATATTCCTTTTCACAATTCTTTTCCATTATAGTTTATTATAAGATATTGAATATAGTTCCCTACGCTATACAGTAGGACCTTATTTATTTTATGCACAATAGTTTGTATCTGCTAATCCCAGGCTCCTAATTTATCCCTCTCCCTGCTCTCCCCTTTGATAACCATAAGTTTGTTTTCCGTGGCTGTAGTCTGTTTTTGTTTTGTAAATAAATTCATCGGTATCTTTTTTTTTTTTAATTCCACATATGAGCAGTGCCATATGATGCTTGCCTTTGACCTACTCCACTTAGTATGTCGAGCTCCAGGTCCATCCATGTTGCTGCAAATGGCATTGTTCCGTCATTTCTAATGGCTGAGTGTATATGTGTATACCTTGTTAACGGCTGCCAGTGTGTGTGTGTATACATGACATCTTCTTCATCCATTCACCTGTCCATGGACACTGAGGTTGCTTCCATGTCTTGGCTATTGTGAATAGTGCCGCTGTGAATACTGAGGGGGCACTGCTGTTTTAATTGAGCCTTCCACGTGTGTTTCTTAGAATTCATAGGTAATCCATGTAATCATCATTTTGATGCCTGCCTCCGTCTCATTCCCTCCAGTTTTCCTCTGTTGGTATCGAGGTAGAGCCCCCGGGCTGGGGAGGAGGGTGAGCACAGTAGTATTGGGATGAGGACAGGGTTTGTTTCTTCTTTGCTCTCATGAAAAATTGTCCTTTAACAACAGCAACCAAAAAAGCCCTCCTATGGTTTTCTGAAAAGTACATAAAAATTGCAGGAGTTTTTCTTTCCTCATTTAAATATCAGTATGTTCAACTCAGAGCGTTCAATTGATAGGCGTTGTTCTGGTCACTTAGGTATAAATCAACAGGTAAAGGTCCCTGCTCTTGGGAACTTGCGTTCTAACAGGTCTGATTTACCAGGTGGTAATAAGGTGAGGGGCCAGTGAGTGATGGAAAAGAGGGATGGGATGTAGCCAATTTGGGTAGGGGGTCAAGGAGGTATGAGCAAGAGGGAGAGCGACAGGCAGATATCCAGGGAGAGTAGTCCCTTGGAGGCTGGAAGTACAGCGTTCCTGAAGCCTTGTGAGCTTGGATCGCAGTTTACAAGCCAGTCGGTAGAGGTGCAGTTAAGGCTGGAGAGAGGGGGGCTGAGGGCTGGAGAGGGGCTTACAGGGTGGGACAGGTCCCGTGGGGGCTTGTGGGTCACGGTTTTTAAGAATGTTGTCTTTTAACCTGAGGTGGGGGTGGGGAGCTTCTGGAGATTTTTGAACCCAGAATGGGTTCCAGAATGGAAAGGTTTGACTTAGGCTTTAAAAGGCTCTCTCTGGCTTCTGCCCAAAGAAGAGACTGTAGAAGGGTGGGAACAGGGAGACGGGTGGGAGGCTGTGGCGCCGGTGCAGGCGAGCAGGAATGCCGGGTGGGGCCAGGCATTGGCTGCCAGGTGTGGGGGCCAGGGCTGTGGGGGGTGAGGGGTCAGGGTGGCTTTCAGAGGTCTCAGGTTTGGAAGCCTCCTAGACCCAGCGGAAGTGTGAGTCCAGAGTTGCCTGTGCGAATGTGTAGTTCTCCACCCCTGTGGACAAGACGGGCCTGTTCACTCCCCCAGGGTCACTGAGACTCGACAGTGTACCCTGTGGCTTCCCTCAGCTGGAAGGAAGCCAGCAGTTGTGAGCATCACAGTGTGCCAGATGCTTCACGTCTGTGTCCTCGTCTGAGTCTCGCCGAGTTCTGTCAGGGGCTGTTTGTTTATACGCCCACCTCATAGATGGTCCGGGAAGGCAGGGAGCAGCCCTCCCCACCCCCAGGAAGCCTCACAGCCCCAGGAACTTGCCAGTGGGGACCCTTTCCAGAGTGCCCTTCTCCAGTGTGAGCCGGGCTGCAGGTGTGGGGTCCCTGCCATTTGCGATGGGTCATCATCTTTTGATGGCTCCTTTCCTAAAGCATTTTTTGCTTCAAAAAGTTGAGGTGCCAGAAGCAGGCTGGCCACTGACCACTCTGTTTGACTGGCCACTCGGGCCCGTGTGTATGTGTGTGTTTGGGCCACAACAGGTGCGGGAGGCCGGTTGTCACCTGTTGCCTTGGGGAGGCAGTCCTGCCACTTTAGCTTTACTTCCTGCCCAACCGACACATTGAGCTGAAATGGCTTCAAGCCACCAGGCCAGCCCTCCCCAGTGCGTCCGTGCTTCTGTGATGCCAGCCACACTGCCCCTACCCACCCAGGCAGCTGTTCCAATAAAAAAAACCCCTAATAATTAAAGCGTCCCAGCAGATGCTGGGAGACTTGCCTTTCCCTGTATTTCACACGTGCCAAGCATCATTCTGTCCTCGGGGCCCAGTAGGAAAATCCAGGTCCTTTCTCATGCTTGAGTGAGGATGCAAGGGGGTCGAGAGCGCAGGCTCGGGGTCAGACATGAGTCCAGATTCCAGCCCCACCGCCTTTAGGACTTGTGTCACTTGGGGGAAAGTCCTCCAAGGCCTCCGTCTGAGCTCCCGCCTCCGCTCAGTGGGTAACAGAGCTACTTCCTCTGAGGTGGTGAGGACTAAGCGAGGCCATTTCTGTGAGGCAGCCTGCACGTGCTGACCCTGTGAGTGTCAGAGATGTCCTCTCCCCTCTGAGCTGGAAAAAGGTAAAGAATGCTGAACTGTGAGAGCACCAAGTTACTCTGCTTGTTCTTACTCTGTGTTCTTGTTGTCCCTGTGGATAATGAAATGGATCCTGGATTTTGTGGAGTCTCCCTTAAATTCACATCATAATACAACTAACCAACATGCACAGGGCGGGGGAGCGGGTATGTGGTTTTAGAGTCGTGGCTTTGTTTCGTATTTTTAAACTTGCCTAATTAGAGCTAGTTGCTTTAAACCGGAACAACTGTAGTCTTTTGAAAAAATTCAAAAATTTTAAGATGGTTTTTATCTATTAATACTGAATCGAAACTGTTTCTCAGTGACTTTTCTGTGTATTGTCCTCATCTTTGTGTTTTGGGGTCCTGTTTTAATTGGGCTCCAAAATCACTGCAGATGGGGATTGCAGCCATGAAATCAAAAGACGCTTACTCCTTGGAAGAAAAGTTATGACCAACCTAGATAGCATATTCAAAAACAGAGACATTAGTTTGCCAGCTAAGGTCCATCTAGTCAAGGCTATGGTTTTTCCAGTGGTCATGTATGGATGTGAGAGTTGGACTGTGAAGAAGACAGAAGAATTGATGCTTTTCAACTGTGGTGTTGGAAAAGACTCTTGAGAGTCCCTTGGACTGCAAGGAGATCCAACCAGTCCATTCTGAAGGAGATCGGTCCTGGAATTTCTTTGGAAGGAATGATGCTAAAGCTGAAACTCCAGTACTTTGGCCACCTCATGCGAAGAGTTGACTCATTGGAAAAGACTTTGATGCTGGGAGGGATTGGGGGCAGGAGGAGAAGGGGACGACAGAGGATGAGATGGCTGGATGGCATCACTGACTCGATGGGTGTGAGTCTGAGTGAACTCCGGGAGTTGGTGATGGACAGGGAGTCCTGGTGTGCTGCGATTCATGGGATCGCAAAGAGTCAGACACGACTGAGTGACTGAACTGAACTGAACTTTAATTATTTTAAATAATTTAAATTTTTCAGGTATAGCATTTTTAATGTTTAAATGAAAATGCCCATAGTTCATTTACTAATGAACTGTACAGTTCAACTGTATAGTACAGTTACTACTCTGTAAAAATAACCGGTTGTCACCTTCATTCATTATTACTAATGAGCTTGCTTTCATTTTTATTGGCTTCAAAATGGTTCTTTTAGCCTTAATCTATTAAGCGATGAAAAAGGAAAATGAATAATTAATGTTAATATACCTCAAGTGATATGACTAATCTTTTAATGCTGTATTTTGCATTCACATGTAAGAAGACAACTGCTTGCAATCTGTATATGGATCCAAAACTGATCACTTATCTGACATATAATATATACACTTGAATAAATTAACATTGTTCTTTTAGCTAAAATAAGAGTAGTGCATTAACATCCAGCTTTTAGTATCTTCATTACAAATCCTGTACTTTGTTTAGCTTGACAGCACTTATTTACAGCAGGTAGTCTAAATTCTTTTAATTGCTAATCAACAATGAAGTAGAAAATGAACATTCAGTTTGCTTCCTGAACCAATCCAACGACAGAATTATCACCTAAACCCCAAATCTCCACCCTACTTAAAATAATACTTAGTTAAAATCTTCTGAATGGACATCTTTATTAGGTATTACCTTAGGTATTGTAAGACTAGATCTCTGATATTGTAGGACTGCATTTGCTCTGCACCTACCTGAAAAGACTTGATTCTGAAATATCCAGAAAGGTTTCTAATGATAATTCCCATTGAGAGTTAAGTCCTGTTGTTAGAATAATTTGTTGTTGTTCAGTTACTAAGTCAAGTCCAACTTTGCGACCCTGTGGGCTGCAGCACACCAGGCTCCTCTATCTTCCACTATCTCCCAAGTTTGTTCCAATTCATGTCCATTGAGTCAGTGATGCTGTCTAACCAGCTCATCCTCTGTTGTCCCCTTCTCCTTTTGCCTTCAGTCTTTCCCAGCATCAGGATCTTTTCCAGTGAGTCGGCTCTTCACATCAGGTGGCCATAGTATTGGAGCTTCAGCATCAGTCCTTCCAATGAATATTCAGAGTTGGTTTCCTTTAGGTTTGACTGGTTTGGTCTCATTGCTGTCCAAGGGATTCTGAAGAATCTTATCCAGCAGCACAATTCAAAAGCATCAATTCTTGGGCACTCAGCCTTCTCTGTGTTAGAATAATAGTAATATTTTATCTTTAAAAGCATTCTTACATAAGCTTAAAATTAATTCAGCATGTCAGTCCCATGGGATTTATTAGTTTCCATTTATTCTTTCTTCAGACCTTATTCAGAAAAATGTCTCTTAAAAAAGAAAAAATGTTTTAATGTTTCTTTTTCTAGCCCCTCCTTAATCCACTTTTCTTTTACTGCCACACTTCCCAAACAACTAGTTTATACCAGCTTCTTCCTCCCTTCATCATCTCTCCCTCCCTCTCCCAATCTTTACCAGAAGTCAGGAAGCTGGAAGGTGTCAAAGATTAAGTGTCTAGTATGTGTCTTGCTCTTGGTACATCTCCCTTGTTAGGATACATAATCCTCACAACTCGGGTTGCCAGGTGTCCGGCACTGAACCCACGGCGTCTGGGATTGTAGCTTCTTGCTCGGCAAACTGAAAATTTTATAAACAAAAATGTCTCGTTTTCTTTTTTTTAAAAAAATATCTTGTTTGTGGCTCAGGAGCCTCTGAGACTGGACCTCAGTGTTACTAAATCTTGGTGATAAGAAACCAAAGATGCCAGGAGTTTGCTCCTGGAGGCCCTGTGGGTAGAAACAGCCCCAGGCGACAGCCGGCTCTGCTGAGGCTGCAGATGAATGCCCAGCGCCCAGAGGTTAGGGCCCAGGTATATGGATTCCACCAAAGTCATTTTTCCTGTAGGCATTTCTACAGGAAATCAAACACTACAGAATCAAACACTACAGACACCACCTTCTGAGGGGTCCAGCTTTCACTGGTTTTCTTCTCTTGCCGTCACTGAACTTCCATGCTTTACTGCAGTCAGCCTTCCATTCATTGATTCAGTGTATTCATCAATGACCATACCCTTAAGGCCTATGTGTTCCTGGCGGGCACCTGGGTGGGGGAGCCAGCACACAGGTAACAGAATTGGGAGATCCACTTCTCTTCCATGTATAACTGCCAGAAGCTTCAGGCGCTGCGTGTGTGCTCCTCCCAACAAGGCGCTGGTTCCTAATCACTGCAGGGCCCACGCGACTGCCACGGATTTATTTTTGCTTAATAGACTTTATTATTTAGAGTGCTTTCAGGTTTACACAGAACTGCTGAGACCGCAGAGTTGCCGTCCTACTCTCTCCCCTGCCCACTGTTCCCTCTGGTTTAGATCTTGTGGTGCATTTGTCATGAATGGTGGACCAAGCCTGGCACGTGACACTGGGGCTCTGTGAGCTTGACAGATACATGAAGTGCACCCCTACCAACCTTTCGCAGTCACTGATCCTTTTTTTTTCCATCAATGTTTCTATAGTTGTGCCTTTTTCAGAATGTCATTTAGTTGGAATAGCATATTAGGCAGCCTTTTCAGACTGGCTTCTTTCACTAAGCAACATATATTTAACATTCCTCCATCTCTTTGTAGTTTAACAGCTGGTTTCTTTTTAATCCCTGAAGAATATTCAGTTGTACATTCGTGCCACAGTTTATTTATCCAGAGTTGGGTTGTTTCCAGGTTTTGGCAGTATGAATAAAGCTGCTTTAGGTATTCATATACAGGTTTTTCCACAGACGTAATATTTCTAGGCATTTGAGTAGACACCTAGGAGTACAATATAGAAAAAGACTAGTTTTGAATAATTTGCATATAAGAATAGTTCGAATAAATTGAGTAAGACTGTTTACCTGGGTAAGAAACTGCCTAACTGTCTTGATGCCGCAGGAAGGTTTTGCGTTCCCGCCCATCATGAATGAGCGCTCCTCTTGCTCCACAACGGCATTTGGTGTTGTCGGTGTTCTGGATTACAACCATTCTGATAGGTGTGTGCTGGTATCTTGTTTTAATTTGTAAGTTCCCATATGACATGGAGAGCATCTTGTCATATGCTGTTTGCCATCTGTATAACTTATATTTTAATTGAGCTGTTTTTGTTATGTTGAGCTTTAAGTGGTCTTTATATTACTTGGGATACAAGTCCTTTATCAGATATGTGTTGCGGATATTTCCTCCCAGTCTGTGAACTTGTCTTTTCATTCTACTAACAGTACTTTTTGCGGACCAGAGTTTGTGATTTTAATGAAGTCCAGCTTGCCAGTTTTTTCTTTCACGGATCATGCTTTTGGTGTGATAGCTAAAAACTCAGTGCTAAGCCAAAGTCATGTGAATTTTCTCTGGCTTTAGCTTCTTAAAGTTGGCATTTTACATTTAGGTGTGTGCTCCATTTTTAGTTGCTTTTTATAAAAAATGTAAGGTCAGGCTCTAGATTTGTTTCTCTGCAAATGGGTATCTAGTTGTTTAGCACCCTTTGCTCAAAGGAGTGCCCTTTCTCCATTATTGTTGTCCCCCTCGTTGTCTTTGGGTTGCTTTCGAAAATCCTCCTAAATGGAGTATCAGTTATAACTCACTGTTATTATCCTGGAGTCCTGTTGATGGGTGATGTGGTAAAGTTTTGGAGAGGAGGAGCATCCTTTATAATCCCATGTTTAAATCTCCATTTTGATTGTTTTGTGGTGTATTACTGGTTTTTAGTGGGCCACAGTATGGGGGTCATGACCTTCTGAAGAGTTTCTCAGGCTTTTTTCCCTCTCCTTACTTGAGACAGGAAAGCGAGAGGGGCTGCAGGTAGCTAATTGTCCTTCCCCAGATCAGATAAGGCTTAGAAAAGTGTTTCCCTGGAGGGCTAGCCTTCCTTACTCAGAACAGAGCAAGAATAGGATAACTCTGGGCAAATTTCGAAACACCTTCCCCTCCCCATCACCAAAAGCCCCAGAGGAATTTTCTCCATTCCTTACAATACAAACCTGGTGGGAGGGTGGGGTGGGGAGCCTCCTAGAGGTGAAACTCCTGAGAAGTGAGCCGTGTTGTTTTTAACTCTCCACACGGAGCCTCCCCTTGCATTCCTGGCAACCGTGGTACCAGCATCAGTTTCTGCTCCCTGTAAACTGATTTTCCACATCATTCTAATTCTCTGATGAATCTGAGAGTTGTTTTTCAGTGTGTTTAGTTTGTTTTTTGCTGTAAGGGAGACTTCTCCGGTGGCTCAGATGGTAAAGCGTCTGCCTACAATGCAGGAGACCTGGGTTCGATCCCTGGGTTGGGAAGATCTCCTGGAGAAGGAAATGGCAACTCACTCCAGTATTGCCTGGAAAATCACATGGACGGAGGAACCTGGTAGGCTACNGTAAGGGAGACTTCTCCGGTGGCTCAGATGGTAAAGCGTCTGCCTACAATGCAGGAGACCTGGGTTCGATCCCTGGGTTGGGAAGATCTCCTGGAGAAGGAAATGGCAACTCACTCCAGTATTGCCTGGAAAATCACATGGACGGAGGAACCTGGTAGGCTACAGTCCATGGGGTCGCAAAGATTCGGACACAACTGAGCGACATTTACTTTAAGGGAGTGACACCTTCGAGGCTTTTTACGCATTGGAGCAGAAGCCAGAAGCACCCTTACAGTTGGTTCTAGCCAACAGCAGTCAGGTATGCCTGTTCTCATAAAGGATGGATCCTGATGGACCCCCGTTAACTACAGTATTATGAAAGGCTGTGAGGCGGAGAAAAGTGGAGTGCATTCTGCTTGATGGTGGGAAATTGAAAACTTCCCTTTGGGGACCCTGGGAATGAAGTGGGGGGTCGATGAGAGAGGAGATGAGCTTAGAAGAGTTTGGTGTCTATTTCTCTCATTCTGTAATTCTTAAGAGTTCTTCCAAAGCATTAAAAAAAAAATATATATATATATATATATATATATAATTATAAGGCTTACCAGGTGGCGCCAATGCTAAAGAATCTGCTGCTGATGCAGGAGACACAAGAGACACCGCTTCGATCCCTGGGTCAGGAAGATCCCCCGAAGGAGGAAATGGCAACCCACTCCAGTATTCTTGCCCGGAAAATTCCATGGACAGAGGAACCTGGTGGACTACAGTCCATGGGTCTCCAAGAGTCAGACACAGCCAAGCACACATGCCATATATGTATAATGAGCAAAAAATAATAAAACATGGTGACTAGTTACAGGTTGCCTCGTACGTGGATTTTAGTTCGGGAAGATGAGTGCTCACCCAGAAAATGGCTTGCTGAGTGGGGGGTTCTGTTGGCGTATGTCATGCATTATGGATGGGGTTCACTTGCTCCTTCTGCCTGGGCACACACGCCTTACCAGCCAGCATTTCTCTTCAGTGCTCAGGAAAGAATCACACCCACCCCAGCCTGTGAAGAGCGTGCTCTGGTTACCACCCGCTCACTCCTGTGGCATCATGCCTGTCTGCATGTTGTTCATTTGCACAATTTCCATACTGACGAGGGAGGAGCCCCTCCATCCGCCTGCACCCAGGGACATGGGTGGACAGCGCCGAGAGGTGTTCTGAGGCGCTGGCAGGTTGGGTCGCCCGTTGCTGGTCACTAGCGACGGCTCTGCGCTGCCTCGGTGTTGATGACCCTAAGTGCGTACCTGTTTGTTCTGTTTTTTTCACATCTCCCACCTGTGTATAGTCTGCTTTTACTTTCATTGTATTTTTTCTGCATCACATTAGGTATTTGGAAAACTCTCAGGAAAAGTATAGCCTTTTTACAGTAACTTTTTTAAAAATCACTTTTCCTTTCATTCATATGGTATAATTTTAGGTCATAGGGGGTTGGCTTCCACCATTGCATTTTATTCCACTTGAAGTCACGTGGAGGAAATAGCGTGTGACTCAGTCATTGCTCTGCACTTTCCAGAAATAACAGACGTTGTGAGCATCCATGATCAAATATAAATGACAGATGTGTCCCCGAAGTCTGGCTAGTAGTTTCTCTCTGGTTCCTCTAAACTTACACCGTGAACTGATGAATAATTATCTAGTTGATAATATATTAATAGTGCCATGACTAATCCACGTTTCAGATGAAAACCTTGTGTTCATACAGATAATACTTTTCAAAATTTTGTTTTTTAACTTCTAAAGTCCATACTGCCTATTGGCTAAACAGGTGTATCTTCATACAGTATTGTCCAAAATGTTATGTCCAAAATGTTCATGGTTCCTAGAATTAGAGTGATACCACCAGTAGCTATTATTTGTGTGTATTTTAGAGAAAAAATTGATGGAAGACATTGACTTTTTAGTTGTCTCAACGCCATGATTTTGAAAAATAGGTATATATTTCAATTCCTTTAATACTGCCATTTAAGAATATAATTTATTCAGACTGGGTCACATTACTTATTATGAGTTTCTTCCCAAAATATTGACTCAAAACCTAAAAGGGACAAAAAGGAAATGATTGATCCCATACATACGGCGCTGTAGTTCCTGGGACCGATACGTAGATTCCCGTTTGGGCGTTTACTTAGTTCTGCTCCACTGGATTCTGGGCTGTGCTTTCTCAACTGCTCTTTCTTTTTTCAAAACAATTTTTTTCTTCCAAAATGTAATTTATGAAAAAGTAGTTTACGGAGCTAAGAGTAAAAAGTGTGTGATTCCACATCTCAGACATAAAGTAACACTAGCTTTATTAAGAGTAAACTTCTGTAGATTGAACATAAAGGCTGTTTTCATTTTCTGTTCCAAGATACTCTTTGGGCAGCTTGCATAATCACAGGAAAGATGTTTTTTAATCCTTTTTATGCCTGAGGACTGATTAAGTTGCTGCTCTGAGGTCGGCATTTAAATTCCACCAACAGTGAGGGACTTAGCAGGGGTAGGGTTAGGCGTTCTGTCCCTGCCCGCAGAGTGAGTGGTCTGTTTCACTGGGCCCTTCCATCAGGCTCTGCAATGGGGCAGGGGGGGGGGG
>SJYA01004465.1:0-31913 GCA_006410615.1 Neotragus moschatus
CTTTCTTTGGGATTGGAATGAAAACTGACCTTTTCCAGTCCCGTGGCCACTGCTGAATTTTCCAAATTTTTGACATTGAGTGCAGCACTTTCACAGCATCATCTTTTAGGATTTGAAACAGCACAAATGGAATTCCATTACCTCCACTAGCTTAGTTCGTACTGATGCTTTTTGAGGCCCACTTGACTTCACATTCCTGGATATCTGGCTCTGGGTAAGTGATCACACCATCGTGATTATCTGGGTCGTGAAGATCTTTTTTTGTACAGTTCTTCTGTGTATGCTTGCCACCTCTTCTTAATATCTTCTGCTTCTGTTAGGTCCATACCATTTCTGTCCTTCACTGAGCCTATCTTTGCATGAAATGTTCCTTTGCTGNATCTGGCTCTGGGTAAGTGATCACACCATCGTGATTATCTGGGTCGTGAAGATCTTTTTTTGTACAGTTCTTCTGTGTATGCTTGCCACCTCTTCTTAATATCTTCTGCTTCTGTTAGGTCCATACCATTTCTGTCCTTCACTGAGCCTATCTTTGCATGAAATGTTCCTTTGCTGTCTCTGATTATTTTTGAAGAGATCCCTAGTCTTTCCCATTCTTTTGTTTTCCTCAATTTCTTCACACTGATCATTGAGAAAGGCTTTCTTATCTCTCCTTGCTGTTCTTTGGAACTCTGCATTCAGACGGATACACGTTTGCTTTTCTCCATTGTTTTTCGCTTCTCTTCTTTTCACAGCTATTTGTAAGGCCTCCTCAGACAGCCATTTTGCTTTTATCATTTCTTTTTCTTGGGGATGGTCTGGATCCCTGTCTCCTGTACATTGTCATGAAACTCCATCCATAGTTTATCAGGCACTCTAGTGAGAGTCTAGTCTAGTGAGATCTAGGCCCTTTAATCTATTTCCTACTTCCACTGTTTAATTGTAAGGGATTTGATTTAGGTCGTACCTGAATGGTCTAGTGGTTTTCCCTACTTTCTTCAATTCAAGTCTGAATTTGGCAATAAAGAGTTCATTATCTGAGCCACAGTCACCTCCCAGTCTTGTTTTGACTGACTGTATAGAGCTTCTCCATCTTTGGCTGCAAAGAATATAATCAGTATGATTTCTGTGTTGACCATCTGGTGATGTCCATGTGTAAAGTCTTCTCTTGTGTTGTTGGAAGAGGGTGTTTGCTATGACCAGTGCATTCTCTTGGCAAAACTCCAAGGCCAAATTTGCCTGTTATTCCAGGTGTTTCTTGACTTCCTACTTTTGTATTCCAGTCCCCTATAATGAAAAGGACATCTTTTTTGAGTGTTAGTTCTAAAAGGTCTTGTAGGTCTTCATAGAACCGTTCAACTCAGTTTATTCAGCATTACTGGTTGGGACATAGAGTTGGATTACTGTGATATTAAATGGTTTGCCTGGAAACAAACAGACTTCATCCTCTCATTTTTGAGATTGCATCCAAGTACTGCATTTCAAACTCTCTTGTTGACTATGATGCCTATTCCATTTATTCTAAGGGATTCCTGCCCACAGTAGTAGATATGATGGTCATCTGAGTTAAATTCACCCATTCCGATCCTTTAGTTCGCTGATTCCTAAAATGTCAACATTCACTCTTGCCGTCTCCTGTTTGACCATTTCTGATTTGCCTTGATTCATGGACCTAACATTCCAGGTTCCTATGCAGTATTCCTCTTTACAGCATCAGACCTTGCTTCCATCACCAGTCACATCCACAGTTGGGTGTTGTTTTTGCTTTGGCTCCATCTCTTCATTCTCACTGGAGTTATTTCTCCACTGATCTCCAGTTGCATTTTGGGCACCTGCTGACCTGGGGAGTTCCTTTTTCAGTGTCATATCTTTTTGCCTTCTCATACTGTTCATGGGGTTCTCAAGGTAAGAATCCTGGAGTGGTTTGCCATTCCCTTCCCCAGTGGACCACATTCTGTCAGAACCCTCCACCATGACCCGTCTGTCTTAGGTGGCCCTGCACGGCATGGCTCATAGTTTCATTGAGTTAGACAAGGCTGTGGTCCCTGTGATCAGATTGGTTAGTTTTTTGTGATTGTGGTTTCTGTCTGTCTGCCCTCTGATGCCCTCTCAGCGCCCTGCCATATTACTGGGGTTTCTCTGACCTTGGACACAGGGTATCTCCTCGGCGGCTCCAGCTCGCTGCTCCATCCTTAGAGGTCTTTACCTACTTCCTCCTGGATCTGATCACCTGAGCTGGTCCCTCCGTTGCCACTAGGTGGCGCCCCACTGTGCTCCCCACACCTCCGTCTCCTCTTTACTCCTATGGAGGAAAAACGAAAAATTCTTAACTGTTTTCAATGAAAATGTAAATAAAAGCCTACCAAGACAGTCTCTCCAGCTTTCTCTTATACTCTTGAAAGTCAGCGAAATACATCTGGAGTCTCAGTAAAAAAGACTGCCGTCCTCAGCTGGCTTATCTCACTGTAGCGCCTCCTTCAGTTCATCCCGTCGCACTCCCTTTCTCTTACCATTTTAGTCTTTTAATGATGTGATAACTAAGATGATAGCAGGGCACGATGTTTCAAGATGTAGAAAAATGAGAGTAACTCTGATCCTAGAATATTGCTTAAGTTGGTAAAAGAGCGTAGTGGAACCATGTAGAGAAATTACCCTATCAGCTCAGTTTTATTTTTAATAAAGTAAATTTTATTCTTTAGAAGACCTTTAAGAAAGAAGTCACAAAATACCAAAACTAAAATTGGGTCCCATAGACTTTAATAACATCCTAGAGTTAATATTTAAATATAATAATAAAGTCTTAAGATTCAAAGAAGATAAATTACCTGTTAGCGTTAATGTTGTTAAAGGAGTGTGTTGGTTCAGAATGTGTTTTAACATCTGAAACCACCTCTGCAGGACCCCCTCTGGAAAGTTCGCCGCAGTCAGAAGCTGGACATGTCTGCACGGCTGGAGCTGCAGTCGGCCCTGGAGGCGGAGATCCGGGCCAAGCAGCTTGTGCAGGAGGAGCTGAGGAAGGTCAAGGACGTGAACCTCTCCTTTGAAAGGTGCCTGCCAACCCCAGGCTGTTGGGACAAGCAAAGTGCTGTTTCTGGCACTCGGTGCTCAGGCCTGGGGCACAGATGAGCACGTGCAGGGTGTTCAGGACAGAGTGAGCGTGTGTGAGTCTGCAGTTTTGAAGCGTCTGTGTTTCTTTCTGAGTGTGAATGGGGTGCTTGCCACCCTGAGCCGGGTGACAGGACCCACATGTCCATGGACATCTCTCTGGCCTTCCTGTCCACCTCAGGCCTATCCACTTCTTCAGCTTAGCATTTTTTTCTTTAAAAGCTAAAATCAGACACTAAAATATTCAGAATTTTTTCCCCATCTTCAAGCAGTCATAGAAAACACTGTTTGGCAAGGCAGTGAGTTCAGCAGACGCTTGATGAGAGCCTGCCATCTGCGGGTTCTGTTTTTTTCCTCAGGATCGGTAATGACCTGCAGCCTTAAGAAAGCTGGGCTTCCCTGCCTGTGGTGGACCTGTCCACATGGTTGGCTAAGCCCTAACACGTCTTCATGGGGGGATGACCTGGAAGTGATGGTGTCACTAACAGGAAATCGTGTCAGTTTGGGGCTGAAAAACTAATCATGGTAACAGCTGCTATTTAAATATTCTGCCTCTGTGCTTGGAGCTGCCGTGAGACTGTTATTCTGTGAAAGCACATGAGCCTCCCAGCATCCCTGTGAGGCGAGCGCATGTACCACCCCCCACCGCACAGAGCGGGATGAGGGTGAACAGTGACCGGTTCTCCTGGCGTCACCATGATCAGCACAGGGCTCTGAGTGAGGCTTGCTGCCCGCTTCCCCCCGGGGTCCGCTGAGCCCGGCGCTGGCCCGTCCACACCACGCTGGGAGCAGAGGCCCCGCTACGCGTGCAGTGGTATGGCTCTTCGGCATGGTCCGCTGTCGTGCTCATTCTGGGGAAGACGTTTGGGGGCCTGACAGCTGAGTGACTGAGCCGTGCGTCCTCAGAGGTAGGGCTGTCGGGGACCCCATTAGGGCCTCATGAGATACACTTTGTAAACTGTGACTTTTAAAGTGAAGCTTGTATATGATCCATGATGCAGTGAGCAGCAGCTGATGCTGAGAGTGGGCTTGAGTGTCCGTCCAGTGGGTCTGGATGCTTTCCCAGACACCTGGGAGAAGCAGCCCCCCCAACACACATACGCACCCCTCCTACCAACCTACCTACTTCCGCACTCTGAACCAGCACAGAGATGACCTGAGCTCAGGGCACTTAAAGCCTTTTATTTTGTATTTTAGCAAACTAAAGGATTCTGAAGCCAGAAATAGAGAACTACTAGAAGAAATGGAAATGTTGAAGAAGAAGATGGAAGAAAAGTTTAGAGCAGATACTGGTAAATTAGGATCATAAGCTTCTGAAGTGTATACATGTAAACCTTTTTTAATGAGATGGTTTTATGTTAGATTTAATTTCTTTTAATGGTTTTTAATTCTATAAGGAAAGCCCTTACCCTAATCCCAAAGCCCAAATTCTGGAATGGGGTATGTCCAAAGATGCCTTCCCAAAAAGGCAGCGCGGTTTCCGTTGTATTCTTCCTTTGTTCCATCTTGAAAATATAAAGCCAGGTGCCTGTGTCTGTATCGTTAGGCCTCACAGAGGCCTGCCCTGCCCTGCCCTGCCCTGTGCTCGGGCGAGGCCACGACCCTCGACTGGCCCAGGTCCTTCATGCAGNAAATTCTGGAATGGGGTATGTCCAAAGATGCCTTCCCAAAAAGGCAGCGCGGTTTCCGTTGTATTCTTCCTTTGTTCCATCTTGAAAATATAAAGCCAGGTGCCTGTGTCTGTATCGTTAGGCCTCACAGAGGCCTGCCCTGCCCTGCCCTGCCCTGTGCTCGGGCGAGGCCACGACCCTCGACTGGCCCAGGTCCTTCATGCAGCTGGCTCGGCACAACACCTGCTGGGTGTCCTGCCGCTGCAGTCCCCTGCCATGGGGCATGCCGCGTGCATGCAACATTTGCTACAGGGCTGCTGGTGGAGGGGGAGGGTGCACACACTCAGGCTCAGCCGTGCTGGCTCTGGGCTCTGCTCCCGGGCTGTGGGTTTGTGTCCCCGGCACAGGGCAGGCGGGGGTCCCTGCCTGCAGCCTTGCGCACCAGGAGTGGCCTTGCTCGGAGCAGGTGAGAAGTGGCACCACATTCACGTTTCTTACAAGCAAGGTTGCGCCTCTTTTCATCTGTTTGGGGGCAGCTTGTACCTCACTCTGTGGTTTGTGTTTTTGTGTTTTCTACCCGTCTGTAAAAGTTCAGATTGTGGCTTTTTCTTAATTCTTAGAAGCTGTTTATATGTTGAGGGCTAGAGTCTTTTGTTTGACAAAAGTTGCAAATAATTTTCCTAGTTTGTCTTTTTACTTGGCTTATTATTTTTAATTTTCTCTATCCTTGGCTGGGCTGGGTCTTCATTGCTGCAGGAGCCCATGCAGTGGGCTTCTCATTGCTGTGGCTTCTCTTGCTTTGGCAGGCAGATTCCTTACCACTGAGCCACCAGGGAAGCCCCGATTTTTTTTTTTTGGCCAAGCATTAGGTGTTTTTTGTTACTCTTTTCATTTTGTTTTGCTATTTTAATTTTTATGTGTCAGATTTGTTAGTTTTTGTCCCTTTTTTAAATCATAGGGAAATATTCCCCAAGTCCCCAGTTGTTCGAGTAATTCACTCATGTTTTCTTCAGATGCTTCCGTGACTTCATTTTTTAAATTTAGATTACTGATCCATTGGGAAGTTACTGTGACATAGTTTGAGGAGGACCCATTCTGTCTTTTTTCCTGAGACTTGTTAGTTGTCTGATGCCAGTTATTAAAAAGTTCCTCTCAATGCTGACTTCAGATGTCAGTCTCACCATAGACGAGATGAGTTGCCATGGGGGCTGAGGGCTGTTTCTGGATTTCTACCTTGTTCATTGTCCATGGGCAAGACCCATGCTTCTAGTTAGAACATGTGCTTCAGTGAATCTGCGTCAGTATTTGGTAGGCCTCCTCCCCTCCCACCCCCTCGTTTTTAGAGACTCCCCAGGTAGTCTTCCTTGGTTACTCCAGATGCCCGGCTCTGGTGCAAGTCTAATGGTGTCTTTACTGTAACACATCAGATTTGTTAGTTCACTTACAGAGAATCGCTATCTTGATGATACTGATTCTTCCCGTACAGCTTAAGAAACAGTCTTAAATTTTGTTCCTTGACAAGTCTTGTTTTATTCTTGCAGGACTCAAACTTCCAGATTTTCAGGATTCTATCTTTGAGTATTTCAACACTGCACCTCTTGCGCATGATCTGACATTTAGAGTAAGTGCTCTTTAAGTGACAAAGGAATTAATGATGTTAGAAATATTGATAGTTTAATATGGTTTGGCTACCTGTGACCACAAATATACCAGTAAGTTAACATGTGACAGTTGTCTCAGTGGTTGACCAGGGAAGCGGAATGCGTCAGGTTTGAGATGGTTACGGTACGTGAAGTGTACCCAGAGAAGTGTTCCCACTTCCTCAAATCACATGGGGTGAAGGAAGTGCTTGGCACCTTGAGGGAAGAGACCCCCGCCAGCCTCCGCCTGGGTAGTGGATGTTTCAGGCAGTTTTTAAAACACATGTTCTCCCCCTGCAGCCGGTCATATTACCCCTTCAGTGGCTTCTGTGCAGACTCGCCAATGGGTGCGATGGGTGGTATGGAAGAACAGCCCGGCTCCAGGCCCCCTGTTGAGGTCCTGGTGGTGCAGCTCAGCGCCTCCACTCGGAGTGACTGCACCAGAGGCAGCCAGAGAGCCCCCGTGACCAGGAAGCAGCTCCTGGGAGCGGCTGAGCTCGTCCTCCTCGGCCACTGAGGCTCTTCACGGCACCCCTTGGAGATGGGGCAGTCGGTTCTTCTTCCAAACTGCAGGGTGGACCCTTCCTGGCCACCCCTGAGACAAGCCAGCGAACATAGCGACGGCAGCTCTCACTAAGAGGGCCTCTGATGTGCTTGTCATTGTTCCCTTTTTACCAGAAAGTAGCACGGTGAACATACATGTGCCTCTCGCCTGGCATTCTGCCCACTGCACTCTCCCTCTCTCGTGTACACACGGAGCTTTTTGAGCACGAGTTGCAGGCATCATGACCCTCAGACACTAAACTGGTGCTTCTTTGCTGAGGTCACTGAGCACAGGGCCACCCCCCACAGGGATGGTTTGCACAGCTGCCCCCTCCGCCCAGGAGCCAGCGCCTCTCTGCTCTCCTTCCATCTGGAGTCACGCCCCCCCCTTTATAA
This sequence comes from Neotragus moschatus, assembly GCA_006410615.1. NCBI lineage: Eukaryota > Metazoa > Chordata > Mammalia > Artiodactyla > Bovidae > Neotragus > Neotragus moschatus. Next base: position 7,274 of record SJYA01004465.1, read on the forward strand.
CCCTGATATTTTTGTAGTGTCCAAACCAGCTGTCTTGTAGATTGTCCTCCACTCTTCCTCTTGATTAGACATGGGTTGGACGTTTTGATGTGAACTCTACCGGAGATGGTGTGTTCTTCCCGCGAGTGGAGGCCGCTTGGCTCAGCACTGGGGATGCTGAGCTTCTTGGCCCTCAGGTGGCGGTGGTGTCTGTGGACCTGCCCCAGCGAGACTCAGGAGGTACCAGTGGTCATCCACGGGCTAGTGGACCACTGTGATCCTAGCCTAGCCCAGTTGTTACAAAACCCAAGCAGATCTGTGTTGCTCACAGCATTCTGGGCACCCACCTATTTACATGCACCTGTCAAGAGGGGTTTTTATTGAACGTGTGATGCCGGCTTTTCCCGTAAGTCCTCAGTTTTTAAGAAGCAAATACATGTAACTATTCACGCTGGTGGCTTTTCCAGACACACTCTGCTGGTCAGCCCCGTGCCTCCTCCCAGTGCTGCAGGGCCAGACACAGACTCCTGAGAGGCTGAGACTCGGGTCATGGCCAGGATGGGGTGGCCTTTCTCTAGAGCTCGTAGAAGGAGGCAAGCCCCGGGCCAGGTGGTCTCTAGCACGTCCCTCCTGTCACCGGGGGTGGCCAGAGGGGCAGGCTGCATGTGACCCTAGACCCCATCCCCTGTAGCCAGCACTCCTGCCGTTTTTCACGTTTAATTTTCGTTCCTCACTACCCCATGACTTAAGTAGGAAGAACAGTTACTGATGAAAAACTCCTTGGTCAGAGTCGGGTGTGTTAGGAGGGTTTGTAGACCTGAGAATCTTCTGATAGGAGCTCCTGGTCTGCCTTCCCCCTGCGAAGCTGTAGTTTACACTAAAATGCTGGCCACAGCACTGAACCAGTAGATTTTCCTGGAGGTCTGCAGCGGGTGGGAACACTGGTTTTCGTTCCTGTCGTCTGTCACAAGCAAGGGCTCCGTCTCTTCCCGCACATCCTCTGTGCCAGCCTCTGGGGAAGAAGTCAGTCACTGCCGGCGTGGGGCCCACCCTCATCGCCTCTAAGTGCGGACCCCTCCCCATCCGTCTGCATCCTTTAGATTAATTGTCCAGCTAATGAAACTAGTGGGGCTGTTCCTCGGCTACAGGTAAATTACAAAATGTTCTTTTGCCCTTCATTTATCTACAAATGCAGCTCTGACTCATTTATATACCTCGTTTATGGGGGAAAGTTGCTTGTATCTGTGGCTAATTGATCTGGCCTTTCCCTTACAAGTGTGCTTACAGATTTACACATCGCAATACGTAGTCATGCATGTGTTTCTGTGTGCACCCTGCTTTCCCGTGTGAATTTGGTTCCTTAGGCAGCAGCCTGGTTAATTTCAAGCCAGTGGAAAGTGTTCCTCTGATGCGGTGCGATGGGATTTCAGTGTGGAACTGCCTGCCCAGCTACCCTGGGTCACCTGTTGACAAAGGCTACGTAAATTGTGTGTGTTGGTAAAACACAGTTGCTGGTGACGAGGGAGTGTTCAAGTCAGGAGCACTCCTGAGGTCATCTGTAGGTGGTTTTAGAATGCAGCTTTAGTTTCAGCTTGTGAAAGTTAATTTGAGAGTCTTGAATTCTTAGAACCAAGCGTTGCTTCCCTGTGTCATGGAACTTAAAGGGAAATTCCTCCTTCTAGCCATAGGTCCACAGCCCTTTTTGATGTTAGAATTTATTCTCGGTTCCAGAAACGAGGTTCTGGAGCACGTGGCCACTTCAGCTTAGGGCTCCCGGGTGTGGAGTGAGTCATGGCCTGCGAGCTCAGAGGGCGGGCAGGCCAGGCTGCAGTTGGAGGATGAGGCCTCGGTGGTAACCCTCTCTCACGGTCGCGCCCACCCCAGGACGCTGAGGGCAGTGGTCTTTGGAAGGCAAGAGTGTTGTGAGTGAGGTGGAGTCCATGGTGGAATACTGCAGGACTGAGTCTGGGCTGGGCCCCAGGTCCCCAGTGAAACGCACTCTTTAAATGAAGAACGTGCACTTAGCCTCTGACGTCCACAGGATGAGTTCCCTTATCCCCACAGTGTTTCTCTGCCTTTGTTTTCAGACCAGCTCCACTAACGAGCAAGAAACACAAGCTCCAAAGCCAGAGACATCCTTAGCGGCCTCTGTGGCCTCGGGCACAGAGCAGCAGGAGGTGAGCGTCACCCCGTTGACCCCTGAGAGCCGGCTCTGCCCCCCTCCCCATGTCTGCGTGCCTCTTGGACCCTCACAGGCACTACCCTGACAGCTTGTCCCTCTGAGGCGGCCTTGTTTGAGAATTCCCGCTGGGACCTCAGCCTGCCGAGGCAGCTCCATGGCTGTCCTGACAGCACAGTAGATTGAGACCGCAGAGCGGTTCCTGCTAATCAGTGCTGCTGAGTGAGGCGTGCGCTGAGCTGGACGCTGCTCACCTGTCCCCACTTGTCCCCAGGACGTGGCCCGGGCCCCTCAGAGGCTGCCTGCTGCACCGCTGCCCACTGCACAGACCCTCACTCTGACGGGACCAAAGGTAGGGCTTGCTCTTCCCTAGGGTGCGAGGGGGTTTCTTGGTTTTAGGCGACTTTGTGTAAACAAGCCAAACTTAATGTTTTCATTTACACAGTAATGTTTTGTTCTGAGTGGTGTGTTGAGCCATAAAGTGTCAGGACCCTGTGTTTTCTTAATTAAACCAGTGACACATGAACGCATTTTAATTGGAAAATTTCAGAGTCTGGTCTCCCCGGTCCTCTTCCCTCTCTCCCCAGACCGCGTCTCCTTCCCCAGTAGAGTGCCGCTCTCTGTTTAAGTGTCTGTTAAGTCCCTGCTTCACATGTATTCCCATGTATCTGGTTGCACTTTGAGCCCTAGAGAACCTTGTGGCTTATGGGAGGCAATTTCCCCCCCGCGTAAATGGAAAGCTGCTGAATGCGCCACTTCCTAACTGTTGTGCTCGTCAGTGTATCTTGGAGAGCCGAGCCCGACGTTCAGGGTGTGATGAGGTCCTAGGCTCCCAGTTTAGCAGGCATCTGGCCTCATGTGCTGAGTGCTTTTCTTCTTTAATGTAGGCACAGCCTCTCTTAAGGAGAAAGACGCAGACAGCCGTGCCTGCTACAGAAAAGGGGCTTGGTTTCATTTGAGTCTAGCCAACAGCCAGGCTTTGGGCTTGCAGCTCTCAGGGAGGCAGAGAGCAGACCAGGCTCTGGGCTTTGTGCTGGTCAAGCCCTTGTTCTGGCGACTGGCTGCACATCTTCTGTGCCCTGAAGGGCACTGGCCCCTCCCCTTTGCTGCCTTGAGCTTCACCAGCGCTGTGGCTCTCTCTCCATTGTCCATCGTCCCGTCTGCTCTCCCAGTGAGGAGTGTTGGGTTTTTCCAGACTCTTCCTGGGAGGAATGAGCTGCTATGGGGGGGCTGTGCACCCCCAAATGTGGCTCAGGCCAGCCCTGGAGCCCCTGCAGGCGGGGGGCTAGCGCCAGTGTGTTATCAGTGGTGTCTCCACGGCGCCCTGGCCTGCCAGCCTCGCCGGTGTGGGCAGCAAGGGTGCTTGCTGTAGGAGGCACATGTGGGCTCGTTTTCTGGGTCAGCCTCTCCGTGGATGGCACCCCTGGGAGCCACGTACCTCATGGTGAAAGCACGCGATTCAGCCTCTCAAGGTCACGCCCCGGAGGTTGAAACGTTTGCTCACTAGCAGGTGGCCCCATGCCCACCTCCCTGTCTCACCCTCGATGTCCTTCCTGCAGCCAAAGGCGCACCAGCTGAGCATCAAGTCCTTCTCCAGCCCCACGCAGTGCAGCCACTGCACCTCCTTGATGGTGGGGCTGATCCGCCAGGGCTACGCCTGCGATGGTGAGTGTGCCTGCCCGCCGTAAGGGCCCGGGGTGAGGGGTGGTGAAGGCCCGGGGCCCGGGGTGGCCCCACCGGGAGGGGGCCCTGCAGGCTCCTCTGCTGGCTGAGCCGGGCCCAGCCGAGGTTGAAATCCTGCTGCAGAAGACAGTGCACTGCTCCGGGGCAGCCAGGGCACCTGCTCATCCTTGTTTGCTGTAAAATTAACATCCACATCTGTTTTCCAAAGTAAAGGAAAGCAGAGTAAAAAGAGCTTTAAAATATTTCACTACCAAGTTGTCTAGAGAGAAGCATCGCCATGTGGCCTCTCTTCTTCCGGGTCTGTCATTACTAGCAATTTATGCCTCTGAGTCATGTGCCTGCCCTGTGCCGGGGCCGATGAGTGTGCAGAGAAGTTAATCGGCCCCGTGTCCCCGAGCGTCCGTGGGAACTGTTCCCTTTGGGGGTGCCGCACGTCCCCCGCGGCCGCTGCTTCAGGGGTGCAGGTCTCATGGCACATCCTGTGCTTTTGCAGTGTGCTCGTTTTCCTGCCACGTGTCCTGCAAAGACCGCGCCCCTCAGGTGTGCCCCATCCCCCCCGAGCAGTCCAAGCGGCCTCTAGGTGTGGATGTGCAGAGAGGCATAGGAACAGCCTACAAGGGCTATGTGAAGGTAGGACGTGGCCCACGGCCGTGCCCTGGCGGGCGGCCAACCTGCTGACCGCAGCCACGCCTGGCTGCCCTGGAAATCCACCCCTTAGCCCCATGTGCCGGTTCCAGGCCCTGCCCTCCTGGGGTCCTCCGGACCCCACAGAAACCACCATCCAAGGCCTCCTGTCCCACCTCCTGGGCTGATGGGCTTTAAGCCCAGTGCCGTTTGAAGGCGCTGTGCTGGGCCCAGCACTCGACGACACGCCACGTCTGCTGTGAGCACGCCCACGCTGAGCCACCCACCTTGTCCCCTGCAACCCCATCAGTGATGGGGGTCTCCTCCCCAGCAGCGTCCCGAGCTTTCCTGGGCCTAGACGCAGCTCTGCTACCAGCCTGGGCCGGCCAAGCAGCAGCGGGGGAGGACCCTGGCACGGCAGCCACCTCCAAGAATTATCCCAGGCCTGTGGCCAGTGCCCTGGCCCTGGGGGACACGGTCACTTTGTCTGCAGATCCCCAAACCAACCGGGGTGAAGAAGGGGTGGCAGCGAGCCTTCGCGGTGGTCTGTGACTGTAGGCTCTTCCTCTACGACCTGCCCGAGGGCAAGTCTGCCCAGCCCGGCGTCCTGGCCAGCCAAGTCCTGGACCTCAGGTCAGTGTGTGCAGTCTGCCCTCGTCCTGGGTGTGTCACCTGACTTGCGTATCTTACAGAGGAGGTTCGCTGCTTGGTCGTCTTTACCCTTGTTCCTTCCTTCGCATCCTTAGTTGTCGTGCCACCCTGTAATCGGCCCACTGGAAACCTTCCTGCTGTGAATGTTTTTGCCCTGAAAGATTTGCCAAGTAGGCATCTGATGAGAAAACTGTGCCCCGGAACAAAGAGAACACAGCCTGCATGCTGCGCAGCCTGGGGTGGCCTGTGTGCTCCGCCTCCAGGAGCCTTGACCCCTGTGGCCGCCGCCTCCACTCAGCGGCACCTCTCAAAGCCCCCTCGTGCCGTCAGCTCCCTCCTGCCATTGACACAGGAAAACACAGAGCCCCCTGTAAACGTCCCACTCCTTGAAATGGGCAGAATAGCAACGTTGTGAGGCCTGGGGCTGTGAGAAGACTAAGCCAGTTAAGAAACAGGGTGAGCTTAGCTCGGAGCCTGAGGGCGCAGCTGCCACGGTGGCCACATCCCCCACGTGGAGAGCCTGTCACTGTGGCACCTGTCTCAGCTCTGTCATCTCTCCTGCAGCCGCCTTGGCCGTGTCGGTACCTGGGGGACCTGTGGGGCAGGGGCACCTGCGGTTTGGAAATGTCCCCAGGTGGTCCTGCCCACCCCCCCCACATGCACGCACGCACACACGTGTGCCCAGCCATGCTAAGAATGCTCTGAGCGTCCCGGGCCTCTGCTGCTCACAGCCCAGGGTCGAGAGCAGCTGGGGGTGACTCCCCAGCTGCCACGGCAGACTTCATTCCCCCGTTTACGGCCAAGCAGAGGACACAGCAGAGATGTGGTGTGTGCCTGCCACGCGCCCTGGCACGGCTGGAACAGTGTGACTCGGGGAGGGTTTAGCCCGAACACCCCCTGCCATCGCAGTGCGCGTGAAAGTCTTACCCTTTGTGGACTGGCTTTGTCAGTATCAGTGTTTCCTATCCGGGTGGAGGCAGGGAGCCGCCGTTGTGTTCTGGAAGGTTTTCCCAGAGGTGTCCTCTCTCATCGTGGTCCCACAGGTGGAGGACGGGCCCCCTGTTCTGAACATGTTATTTCTTACAGAGATGAAGAGTTCTCTGTGAGCTCTGTCCTGGCTTCAGACGTCATACACGCCTCACGCCGAGATATTCCATGTATATTCAGGGTATGTTTTCTTCCTGGTTTTTCAACATGTTTCATTAATCATTATAGAAGTGCATGTGGCTGAAATGAAAGGGTTGTTAATGAGCATTTTCTAGTGTGGTAGCAAAGGGCTCGCGTGAAGGGACCTCCTGTTTCTCTAGACTGTCAGCCTCTCCGCTCATTCATCCACCAGCCCCCCAGTGCCAGGCCTTCCAGCTCCATCCTTGTCCTCGGTGTGTCTGTCCTGGCCCCTCTGTCCAGGACATTGAACGCTGAAGCTGCCTCATGGCTTGGCATTGGGGAAACGGGCCCTTCAGCCTCCCTCCCGGGGACTCACTGACCATCAACCTGATCAAAGCAGGAAAGAGAGAGGTAGATGCTGCCATCAGCAGCCTTGTTGGCGGAGGCGGGGCGCCTCTGCTGGGTGCACCCTGCTGGGCTGGTGGTGGGTGCTATGGCTTCAGGAAGCTTCCAGAAGACTGAGTTCCCCCTCCACTGGGAATTTTCACAGCTACAGTAAAATCTGGTTGACCACAAAACAAAGATCACAGATCATTTTCTGTTAAATCACGTCTCTATTCAGAACCTGCCTCTGTATATAGTACAGAGAATCGCCATCACTGTGCGCCCAGATGATTCTGTAGCAGCTAGAGTCGTGCGCGGCTCCTGGTGTTTGGGGAGCCCCCAGGGAGGTGGGTGTGCGAGAGTCCATTGTCCCTGCATGTTGTTTTGTTTTTCCCCTTTCTTTCTGTCTTTTTTCTCTGCTTTCGCTGCACCGTACAGCTTTTGGGATCTCGGTTCCCTGACCTGGGGTTGAACCTGGGCCCTTGGCAGTGAGAGTGTGGCATCCTGATCACTGGACTGCCAGGGATCTCCCACTCTAGCTGGACACGTTCTGAGAGTGGGTTTCCCGGCTGTGACAAGAACAGTTAGAGTGAACAGTTAGCTGGTTTCGGTGAGAGTGGAGTGCCCTGCCCTCAGAGGTCAGGCTGCTCGCAGCCCCTGCAGGCGGCTGGACTGGGATCCCAGCGGCCCTCGGAGGAGCGCTCCGGGCAGCAGCCTCGGGCTCACCCCTCCAGGCCGCCTGGCGCTGGCTCCGTGTGCCGCTGTCTTACGACTCGTCTGTCTTGTTTTCTGTCCTGAAGGTGACGGCCTCTCTCTTAGGTGCGCCTTCTAAGACCAGCTCACTGCTTATCCTGACGGAGAATGAGAACGAGAAGCGGAAGTGGGTGGGGATCTTGGAGGGCCTGCAGGCCATCCTCCAGAAGAACCGCCTGCGGAGCCAGGCAGTGCACATCCCCCAGGAGGCCTACGACAGCTCGCTGCCCCTCATCAAGGCCGTGCTCACGGCCGCCATCCTGGGTGCGCGTCCCGCGCCTCGGTGCCCACTCGGGGCCAGGGTGGGTGGGCATCGTGGGAACTCGTAGTTACTCCAGAGACAGAGGATCGTGACTTCCTTTGCGTCGTCCGCAGACGGGGACCGGATCGCCATTGGCCTCGAGGAAGGGCTCTACGTCATAGAGGTGACCCGGGATGGTGAGTGTGTGGCACTTGGGCTCTCTACCGCAGGCAGGGGTCAGTGGTGGGGACACGTGGGCATTAAGGTGGGTTCCCTGGATGGCAGGGTTCAGTCTCCGTGTCAGCTTCACAGAGAAGGGGATTGGCCAGCGGCTGAGGAGAGGAACAGGCCACAAATGAGACAGACAGTGGACAGCTGTCTGGCACTTGTCCGCCCGCCCCATGGGCTGCAGGCAGGGCCCGCCTGGAGGAAGGATGGGGCCAGGGAAGATGGGTCCTTGATTCCCGGACACACTGAGGCCTTGTCAGACAAAATGCTCCTTCCTTGCTTCACGTTCTGACCTTTCATTCCTCCCAGAAGAAAAAGCAGGGGTGTCCATGAGTCTCCCGGATCACTGCCCAGGCCTGGCTCCAGGAGTCTCCCTGGGGAACAGGGGGCTTCCCTGAGGGGATGGTGGCCCCTTCCCCGGGAGCCCGGGGTCTCGGCACTCCAGTCCCAGGGAGAGTGGGGAGCTCGTGTGGCCCTGGGGTGGTGGCTGCTCTTGCGGAGCTGTTCCCCATCAAGATCCAGACCCAGGGCTCTGACTCAAACCCCAGTAGAGGTCCTGACCCAGGGAGGGTGTTGAGGGTCCTGGGTTGGTCTGGGGCCCCCAGGAACCCGTGGCTGCATCCTGTGAGTGTATCTAAGGGTCCAGAGAAGCTGGTGACAGCCCTTCGTTTTCCAGATGCAGGGTCTTGGGTTCAGGGATGAGGGGGAATCCAGGGTGCACCCTCAGGGCCTCCCTGCACTCAGCACCTCCCAGCCAGGGGTCTGGGCCAGGGCTATGAGAGAGAGAACACAGTGGCGGAGACAGCGGGGCATGAACCAGGAGGGCTTCTGGGAGGTGGGGGGGACGTCCGCAGAGCCCTCGCCTCACGCTCCTGCCCTGTCCCACAGTGATCGTCCGTGTGGCTGACTACAAGAAGGTGTACCAGATCGAGCTCGCCCCCAAAGAGAGAGTCGCTGTCCTCCTCTGCGGCCGGAACCACCACGTCCACCTCTGTCCATGGTCCTGCTTCGATGGGGCAGAGAGCAGTGTGGACATCAAGCTTCCAGAGACAAAAGGCTGCCAGCTCATAGCGACCGGGGTGCTGAAGAAGAGCGGCCCCACCTGCCTGTTCGTGGCAGTGAAGCGGCTGGTCCTTTGCTATGAGATCCAGAGAACTAAGCCTTTCCACAGGAAGCTCAGCGAGCTTGTGGCCCCTGGCAATGTGCAGTGGATGGCCGCGGTCAAGGACAGGCTCTGTGTTGGCTACCCTTCCGGGTTCTCTCTGTTGAGCACCCAGGGAGATGGGCAGGCTCTAAACCTGGTAAATCCCAATGACCCCTCGCTTACGTTCCTCTCACAACAGTCTTTTGATGCCCTTTGTGCTGTGGAGCTCAAAAGTGAGGAGTACCTGCTTTGCTTCAGCCACATGGGACTGTACGTGGACCCGCAAGGTCGGAGGTCGCGCGCTCGGGAGCTCATGTGGCCTGCGGCGCCCATTGCCTGTAGTATGTATATGTTTCCTGTTGCCGTACCCCGTCGCCGCCGCCACCCCACCGGTCAGCACGTGTCCTCCCTGCCTCGCTCTGTCCTCCCGCCCCTCAGCCGAGTGCTCGGGGTGGGCGGCAGGAGAGGCGGACCCCCAGCTTGCTGCGGAGGACAGGGTGGGCCCGGGGCCACTCCCTGGCCGGCCAGCTGGGCTTGCCCACCCCTCCCTTGGGGGGCCTCAGCTTAGGAGCCAAGCAGCCAGCTGGCCTTGCGGGGGGAAGGCAAGGCGGATGGGAGAAGGACCTGCGTTGTTTCATTTTTTAAAAGACATTCTTGGTGACGTGTAAACTTTACACAGTCACGACAAGCTGCAGGTTTCCTCGGGCAGAAAGCACTCGGCCCTGCCCTCTGGGCCGGGATCCTCTTGGGACAGACACCGTGCCGCGGGCAGGAGCTGCTCCGGGTGCTCAACTGAGCGTCCTGCCAGGATGACGGCGCTGGCTGCTGGAGTCTGTGCTCCACGCCCTGCCGGCCTGCCGTCTGTTCTCGTGTCAAAGAGCCTGACCACAGATCCCGCCCGCTCGATACAGGGCGTAGCAGGTGGTCTGCGTGGTCACCTGCAGGTCACACATCAACTTCCAGCTGGCAGGCGGGAGGGGGTGTCCTGTTTTTCCCTGATCCCTAAAAGTAACCTCTTGGGTCTGCCTTGTCGCGGGCCACACCAAACTAGCAGAACACCTGTCAGCTGCGACCAGGAGCCGGGGCCCGATGGGAGCTGGCTCTTTCTCGGCCTTGTTCACCCTTGGCTGGGGCCTGGGCACAGTGCAGGCAGCTGTGGCCTCAGCATCTCCCCTCCTGGTCTCTCCCACTGTGCCCCCTCGTCCTCGTGGGCAGCCAGTACAGGAATGGGCTCGTGGCCCCCTGGTGACTCCAGCGGGATACAGGTCACTGGGGGCCGTGCGTTCTGATTTTGGCTACATACTACAGGGAGCTGGCGTCGAGGCTGCTGCCTTCTCTTCTGAGTCCAGCCCTCTCTCGTCCTCTGTGCACGGCACAGACACCAGCCGGTTCTAGAGCTGCGAGACTCATTCAGGAGCCCTCAGGGTGGAGGACTAGCGCTGCTTCCTGCTCATAGCGAGCCCCACGTGAGCACGCGTGTCCTCTCACACCTGGCCACAGGAGCCCCATCCTGCTGAGAAGCAGCCTGGGAGCCACACAGGGCGGTGACCTGCCCACCACACAGCAGGGGCCTTCCTGCTGATTTAACCGGTTACTTTTTAACTGGGCAGCTGAGTGTATCAGTCTGTCAGTAAACTGTCTGCAGATGGAGCCCCACGTGTCCCGAATGAGGGGAACAGCCCCCACGTGGGCAAGGTCTCTGAGGTCCTTCAGGGCCCTCTGGTCCTCTGGCCATCTCTGTCATGTGTGGCACTCAGGAGGCCTCGTGGTTTGTCTGAAATGTCACTTCTGGGACAGTTTGGCGACTGGTTTCAGCATCTTTTATTCCCTAAATCCTGTTGTATTTTCTTTTCTGTGCTCCAAAGAACAGGTGTGATCAGGCAGCCCGTTTGGAATCTAATAGCAACATAGCAGAAAGTTTTTAGAAATGCAGTTAAGTGTGATGTGGTGAGGAGTGACTTCCAGCCCTGGGACATAGGAGGATAGGAACCTAGGCTGAGCCAGAGCCCCTCGCCCGCTCTGCCTGACAGCTGTGCCCTCCAGGATGCTCTCTCGGCCAGCTCACACATCCGCCCCACTGTCCTAACGGTGGGAAAGTTCCCGTGGACCTCAGATGCCGGCGGGCCAGCAGGCCTCCGTCTCCCAGCCCTGCCCCAGGAGGGTTTTCCATCCAGACCTGCAGTGGGAGGGGAGAGCAGCAGGTCCCCAGCCTGTGGCAGGAGGGAGATTGTCATCCTGCGTGTTCGGACCGACTACAGGAGGGTGGCCTGCAGACAGCTTCAGGGAAGACCAGCACCTCACTCGGAGCACATCAGTAGTTTCTTGGGGGAGATTTTAACTCTTTACTCACAAGTCTGACTTCCCTGGAATCTCAAGGAGTTTGCCTTAAGGAAAAAACAGGCCCCTGCCTGGATTTGCAATGCATTCAGCCTGAAGTAACAGTAATAAGCTTCTGCTATAACTGTATAGCAAGCAAGCTAAATGAAAAAGGAAGTTTTGAGTAGGTCGTTGTCAGCGCTCAATGTGCAGTGGTATTTAAAACGCTGTCAGATGTCAGGAGCGGAGGTTCCCTCCGCAGTGGGGGCCCTGAGGGCTGGGCCGACCCACCCCCGTGCAGGCGGGTGGCCTCTGGCACCGGGCGGCCCGGGCTCACCCCTCTGCTCCGTGTGCGCCAGGTTGCAGCCCCACGCACGTCACGGTGTATAGTGAGTACGGCGTGGACGTCTTCGACGTGCGCACCATGGAGTGGGTGCAGACGGTCGGCTTGCGCAGGGTAAGGCCCGGGGTACTTGTACGGTGCCCGCTGCCCGTGCAGGGCAGCCACCTCACCCATCGTTCCCAACACAGATCCGGCCCCTGAACTTGGAAGGCAGCCTCAACCTCCTTAGCTGCGAGCCTCCCCGCCTCATCTATTTCAAGAGTAAGGCCTCAGGTGAGCCCTTACTGCGGAGGGAGTGGAGGGTGGAGTGGGCTGTGGAGGGGGTGCTTCCCAGGAGTCAGCAGCCCTGCGACTCTTCCCTGGCCCACAGGAACCGTGCTTAATGTGCCCGACACCTCGGACAACAGCCGGAAGCAGATGCTGCGGACGCGGAGCAAGAGGCGCTTTGTCTTCAAGGTCCCGGAGGAGGAGCGGCTGCAGCAGCGGCGGTAGGAGCCTCGGGGGCGGGGCGGGGCGGGGCGGGCAGGGGCGGGGCGGGGCCTCACGCCGCCTCCCTCCGCAGAGAGATGCTCAGAGACCCGGAGCTGCGGTCCAAGATGATCTCCAACCCCACCAACTTCAACCACGTGGCGCACATGGGCCCGGGCGACGGCATGCAGGCGCTCATGGACCTGCCTCTGGTGAGCCCCGGCTGCTCCCGCCGCACCCCCTCCCCACAGCTCCCCAAGGGTCTGAGGCCGTCACCGTCTTACGGTGTCGGTGTCGTGAGGAAACTGTAAAAAATGGCTGCTGGAACAGCGCAGTAGGGCAGGTAGCATGCTTTGCTCTCTCACTCCCTGCTGGTTCTTAGCGCAAAGCTGACCCAGTGCAGCCGTCGAGAGGGCTTTCCCAGCCTGTTTCCCCACAGAGGCCCAGGGCCTCCGCCTGGTGATGCTGCAGGCTCCGCCCTGGCCTGCACACTCTGCCCGGGGCCTGGCTACCCTCCTCCGGCAGCCGGTGTGTGTCCCGAGCTGACACACTGCTCTCTGCGCAGAGCGCTGTGCCTCCGGCCCAGGAGGAGAGGCCGGGCCCCGCCCCCGCCAGCCTGTCCCGCCCGCCTCCGCCCAGGAACAAACCCTACGTCTCGTGGCCCTCATCAGGTAGGGACCCAGAGGGGGGCCTGGAAACGGGGATGGGCTTGCGGTTCTGCTCTCAACTGTCTCCCCAGGGTGATGGCCGTCTTTGTTTTGTAGGGGGATCTGAACCCGGAGTGGCTGTGCCGCTAAGGAGTATGTCTGATCCTGACCAGGACTTTGACAAAGAGGTGAGGTTCACCTGGTGAAGGCGGAGGCCTGGGGTCTGAGGCTCTGTCTGCCCTGGAGCAGCAGCTGTGAGTCTGTCCGGAGAAAGACAAGGGTTCTCCCCTCCTCCTCGTGACCTCAGGAGACCGAGGCCTCCTTCAGGCCTGGCTGCCCAGTGGCTTGGCCCCCTGGCCCAGCTGAGGAGGGTGCGGCCAAGGGCCCCTGAGGTGCTGGGGCCCAGCTCTCCTCCCGGGCTCTGACTGGGTGGGCGTCCACGTGCTTGGAGCGTGCAGGGCGGCTGCTCCCGCCGGCTTTTCTACATAGTCTCGCACACGTGGCTGGAACTCCAGGAGGTGCGCAGCTGGCCTGTGCATCTTGCCCTCTCCTCCTCCGGCAGCCCCGTGGGATCGGAGTGTTGAGGGTCAACACAGTGTTCTCCGGCGGTCCCACTGCAGACGGCAGTGTCCTCAGTCCCCCCATGTGGTGGGGGAGGAGAGCGGGAAGCAGGGTGGCCTGAGGGCTGGGCCCCGGCAGCACTTACGTGATGGGAGGCCAGGGGCGCAGGGCTGCTGAGCTGAGGGCAGAAATGGCTCCACCGCAGGAGTCCTTCACCTTCCTGGCGCGCCCGGAACTCCAGGTGTGTGGGTCGGCCGTTTGCTTCTCCAAGGCCACCTGTGCACCCTTCACCTGGCTACTCTTGAGGGACTGTCTCCTACTTGCTCATAGAAACTCTTCATAGATTGTGGGTATTACCTGTTGCGATTACTTTTCCCAGTATCATGGACATTTTAATTTTGTCTTTAATTGTAAAGGTGTTGTCATATAGAAATATAACACGTAGTTCTTATACAGTGTAGTCAATCTTTTTCAATTAAGATAAATTCTTTTACTCTCTTTGAGAACTTGGCAGGCTTTTCCTTTTTGTCACTGTGTTGTGAAAGTGTCTGAGGGAGTGTGAGAGCGTGTAAGTGTGTCAGCGCATGTGGGTGAGATCTGAGTCGCTTTCTCTCTAAAGCACATGGCACCACTTACTTCACTCTATCCTGTAGGGTTACCCTTTAGTATTTGTTAAATTCTTTTGTTTATGTGTTTCTATTCCTGGAGCTTCTGCTGCACCACCTGTAACCTGAGAGCTAGCGCAACGCATCTGTTCGTCCCCCATTTTCAGGACAGTCTCTTAGCTTCTCCCTCAGCTTTATTTATTGGTGGCTGCCCGAGTCTCGATTGCTGCCCGGGCTTCCTCTAGTTACGGTGAGCAGGGCCTGCCTTCTGGTCGTGCACAGGCTTCTCATCACTGTGGCTTCTGCTGTGGAGCATGGACTTAGCCGGCCCACGGCGTGTGAGATGTTAGTTTCCCGACCAGGCGTCGAACACATGTCCCCTAAACTGGCAGGTGACTTCTCACCTCTGGACCACCAGGGATGTCCCAGTAGTACATTTTGAAGCAGCAAGTTTGAGAAGTGTGCGTCTTCCAGCTTTTTTTAATGCAGTTTTCTTTGGACTCTTCTGAGCCCTCCGCTCTTCTATGAGAATTTGAGGATTGGCTTTTGCAGTTCTATGCCTCCCCCAAAAAGTCCTTTAGGATTTTGGGAAGGACTACATTGAATCTGTAGGTTGATCATGTGGGGAATGTTGCCATCTTAACAGTAGTCTTCCAATCCATGAATATGGGATGCCTTTTGATTTATTCAGGTGGTCTTTTTAAAATTTTTTCAGCAGTGTTTATGGTCTTAGTATACAGATTTTTCACCTCTGGTTAAACTTATTCTTTGATATACTTTATCCTTTTGTATGCTATTATAAATGGAATTGTTTTCTTAGTTTCCTTTTCAGATTGCTCATTGCTGGTGTATAGAAGCAGAACTGATTTTGGGGCTGACCTTGCATCCTGCAGCTTTACTGAACTCGTTAAGCTCTTTAGTGTTTTATCCCTACAGCGTCTGGTCAGCCATGAGCAGAGATGCTTTTCCCTCTCTCTCCCTCGTGTGCGCCGCCTTTACTTGCCCAGTGGCTGGGGCTTGTAGCACGGTATTGAGCAGCAGTGATGGCAGCAGCCTAGCCTCATTCCTGCTCCGGAGGGGGCTTTGCCATCCACCACTGGGCGTGAAGTGAGTGGGCTGCTCACTGGCCCCTTTGTCACGTGGAGAAGGTTCCTCTCTAGCCCCTGCACTTTTACCATGAAAGAGCCTCATGTCTGTGACCTTGGACCACTTGCCTGCCACACTGCCTGCCACTTGGCCTGGTTTCTTCCCGGCAGAGTTACTCCCTTTTGTAATAGTTGTATGAGTCATCGGTGGTGTTGGGCCTTGGTTTGTGATCTCTCCTGCAGGGGCCACATGAAAAGTCTGTAGTGTGACCTTGTATCTCAGAAGGAGACACTGGGGCCGCAGCTGCCCTCACAGGCCAAGGCGATGGTTCTCATGCTCTGCCCGTTCTGTCTTCACAGCCTGATTCAGATTCCACCAAACACTCGACTCCGTCCAACAGCTCCAACCCCAGCGGCCCGCCGAGCCCCAACTCCCCACACAGGAGCCAGCTGCCCCTCGAGGGCCTGGAGCAGCCGCCCCGCGACGCCTGAAGCCGCCGGCTCCCGCCACAGGGCTGAGGCCCAGGCAGCCGCCAGCGCCAAGACTGAGCTGCGCCTGCAGCGTTGTCCAAGGAGACGCAGAGTCACCGTGCGGATACGGAGATGGAGAAAATGCTTTATTGTAATAACGGCCAGTTCCGTGCCGCACTGTCTGGCAGAAGACCAGATCACCCTCTGCGCAGCTGTGAGGCGGCGCGGCTCCGTTTGCACATGAAGGACGCCCCGGCCCCTCCCGCCCACCCAGGGCCAGCTGCGGCNTCCCGCCACAGGGCTGAGGCCCAGGCAGCCTCCAGCGCCAGTGCCAAGACTGAGCTGCGCCTGCAGCGTTGTCCAAGGAGACGCAGAGTCGCCGTGTAGATATGGAGACGGAGAAAATGCTTTATTATAGTAACGACCAGTTCCGTGCCGCACTGTCTGGCAGAAGACCAGATCACCCTCTGCGCAGCTGTGAGGCGACGCGGCTCCGTTTGCACATGAAGGACGCCCCGGCCCCTCCCGCCCACCCAGGGCCAGCTGCGGCCCCCGCAGGACGCAGGCAGCTCAGGACGGCCTCGGTGCTGCGTCCCGCCCCTGTTCCCTGAAACCGTTTCCTAGGCGCTTAGGAGCATCGTAGAAGTTGTGTACCATTCCCAGTGTCACTAGAGTCTTGAAGACAGGAAACGTGGAGGTTAGTTCGTGGCCTTTTTGTTCATTTAGCCCATACACAGTCAGAGGCGGAAGTCCTCTTGCCGACCTCGTAGCCGTGGACAGAGGCCCTCTCGAGTCTCATGCCCAGTCACAGCCACCTGTTCACCAGTCTCTACTACTGTGAAGTCAGCTGTGCTCTGTCGCTTCCACCGCTCAGCCTCCTGCCCTGAAACCAATGGGTGGCGGGTAGTTGGGCCCCGTGCCCACAGGCTGAGAGGCTACGCCCGGGGGCGCCCCGCATAGTCCCGTGACTTGTGCCCTCTACTGGATGGTGTAGACACCGCCACACTCCACCCGCACCCTGCACACTTCTGCCCCCATCCCAGCACCAGGGCCCGGGCGGCCTCTGAAAGCTCGCTGTGAGCCACTGGCAGGCTTCCCTCTGCCCCTGCCAGCCGACGTCCTCACGACGCCACGGAAGACGCTCATTTCCCATGAGTCGGCACTGAGTGACGTGGGCACCGCAGCCTGCCCGCCCCCCGGGCCTTCCGCTGGGGCTGGCACCTGCTGGGGGTTCTGGTTTTTACTTTTTTAATGTAAGTCTGAGTCTTTGTAATTATTGAATTGTGAGAACATTTTTGAACAATTTACCTGTCAATAAAGCAGAAGACGGCAGTTTTAAAGTTCTCAGTGATTTGTCTGAATGGCATGCGCAGTCAGCTGATGCCTGAGGCCCCCAGCACTGGAAGGCCCACCCTGTGCGGGAAAGAACTATCTTGCCTTGGAGCGGTGGGGGATGGAGTCCATGTGGCAGGAGCCGGCCTCCAGGGCCAGGACCTCTTGCCTGCGCAGATCCTGTGGGACCTCCGGGGATGCCCTGTGCGGTGGTAGGCAGGGTCGGGGTGGGCTTCTGGCTAGAGGGAGGGGGCTGTCTGGCCAGTGTACCTGCTAGGCTTCAAAGAGAGAAAGCAGGATTAGGCCAACCCCCCCCCTGGAGGGGGTGCTCACGGGGAGGTGGGGATGGTTACCTGGCAGTCGGGGGACTCTGGGGGCCCAGGAACCTGTGGCGAGCTGGGTTCACCCGCAGTAAGCTCTTGGTGACACGCGGGCAGGGGGCGCTGAGGATGGCCAGGACGCAGAGAGCTGGCGCACCATCCCTGGGGAATGTCCCGGGCNTCACGGGGAGGTGGGGATGGTTACCTGGCAGTCGGGGGACTCTGGGGGCCCAGGAACCTGTGGCGAGCTGGGTTCACCCGCAGTAAGCTCTTGGTGACACGCGGGCAGGGGGCGCTGAGGATGGCCAGGACGCAGAGAGCTGGCGCACCATCCCTGGGGAATGTCCCGGGCCCCTTGCAGCTCCACCAGTCAGTGCGGCCAGCAGGCCCGCCACCACCCCCGCGAGGGCAGGGGCACCATGAGCCGCCTCCCCTTGTCCCCACACAAGGCACAGGCAGATGCCCCCGAGGCAACGTCTAGCACCTGGCAAACCAAACGCAAGTGCAGGCCCACGGTGAGCAGGTGGTGGGCAGCCAGGTCAGAGAGACCATGGGGCGTTGCCCCCCACCCCGCCCCACCCACCTGGACATCTGCCCCACAGAAGCACCTGTTGTCGGTCTGAAACACAGGTGCTCAAGTGTGAGCCGTTTTTAAATGAAATACTAGCTATTGTAAGTAACCACCGCCCACAACTTGGGTGAGCTTCACAAGGTGCTGGCTGCGGAGCACAGAGCGATGGGAGCCTAAGAGTGAATTCACCGTCAGAAGGTCACGGGCGGTCACCCTCGGGGGGCAGGTGTCCCCAACGCGGGTCACACAGATGTCTCCCTGACAGTTCAAGCTGGGCATGCATCTGCACACACACACCCCCCACCATCCCATGCCGGCCCATCATTACCTACCAAGTCAGGGTCCTACCCAGAGCAGCTCAGCCCTCACCCACCGCGGACCTCACAGCCGCCGGCAGGAGGGGGTTGCGGGCCAGGCCTGGCCTTAGGGCCTCCGACACCAAAGAGCCCCCACCCGTCAGGACACGCCAACGACCACAGCGAGCGGGCAGCTCTGCTCCCGCCCGCAGAGGGGACAAACCCACTGTGCCAGCCCGCTGGGCGGGCCAGTGCCCAGCCTGTTGGAAGTCCAGGCCCAACTGTCTGGCCTCGGCGCAGCCCATGCAACCTGGGCCTGAGCAGCTGGCAGCCGGCTCTGCCATCCTCTTCTGTTCAGCTCCCGACTACCGCACCCCCATCCCCCTAGTAAGGGCTTCTTCCTGGACTCCTCTGGAACACAGCAGGCCGTCCTAGTTCTGGGAGGACCTTCTTAGCCCGGAACCTTGGGTCGCCCCAGCCGACAGGCAGCACCCAGGACCGCCCTGGGTGGCTAGGCGTCAGCGGGCACGGGCTCTGAGGACCACTCCTCACCATCCGACCTGGCGCTCCCAGCTCCGACCAGGCATGGACAGACGTGTGCGGGACAGGCGCGGGGGGGTCCACGCTGACAGCAGATGCAAGAAATCGTTTTATTGGGCCAGGCCACCCCATCCTAGGCCAGCAGAGGGTGAGGGATCCCGCGGGGCCCGCGATGCCCGCTGGATGGGGCTGGGGTCGGGGTGCGACGGGCCGGTCACGCGGCCGCTCAGGCCTCGGCCTCCCCTTCGCCAAACAGCGGATTAAGGAAGTAGCTGCGGCTGGAGCTCCTCTGGTCCGACTTCGGGGCCGGGAGCTGCGGGAGCGCAGAGTCAGGGAGCCCAGCCGGAGGGAGGTCCCGCACTCCCGATCCCGGGCGCCCCTCACCGCCTCCACGGAGTCCGCCGCGTAGAACACCGGGTTGTGGAAGCCCAGCGGCGCCCCGGCCCGCATGGGGTCCGCCTCGTCGCGCCTCCTCCACCTGGAGGCGAGGACGCGTGTGAGCCCGACACACCCGAACCCCGAAACCCTGCCCCACATACCGGAGCCCTGAGCCCCCGGCCCGCGTCTCCGAGCCCCGGCGTCCCCGCGCCCCGCGTACCTGAGCCTCCCCTCGCGGCGCAGCAGCAGCGCCCCCGCCAGCAGCGCTATCAGCACCAGCAGCCCCGCGGTCGCCAAGCCGCCCGCCAGCCCCGCGCGCGCCAGCGCGTTCAGCCCCGCCGCCGAGCCGCCCCAGACGGGTGTGCCCGACTCTCGAGCGGTCGCCGAGAGGACTCCGAGGGCCTCGCCTGCAACGCAGGGCGCCGGCTCAGAATCCCGGGGCGGGGCGGGACCGGGGGTTGAGGGGGGTTGCGGTACTAGGAAAGGGGCGCCGCGGTTACCGTGCTCCGCGATGTCCGCCAGGAGGGCCCGGGCCAGGCGCCCGGCGCCGCCGGTCTCGGGCCTGGCCTCTACCAACACCACCTGGATCTCCGTGTCCGCCTTCGCGCCTGAGGCTTCGCGGAGCCCGGGCGGGCGCGGGACCTTGGACACGGCCACTTGGAGCCCTTGGTACTGGGGCTGCAGAGGGAAACAGAGTTGGCCCGGGGACTCCGTCCCTCGGACCTGCGGGGACAAAGGGGACACGGACAAGAGCTTTGCAGGCGGAAAGCGGACGCATCAAGGAGGCGGCGGAGAGGGTGTTCCCAGCCCCCGGCGGCGGAAGGGTGGGGGGCCGGGCTGGGGGCGCGGCCTCAGTACCAAAGCCAGGAAGGCGTGCAGTAGCCGCGCCCGGTACTGCTGCAGGTCAAAAGCAGGGCCGTGGGTCAGCGACACGACAGCTCCTGCAGCAGGAAGGGAAGGAGGGGTCAGCCCCACAGGTCCGAGCTCGGCAGGGAAACAGACTGGGGCGAGCCAGGGTGGCCGTGCCGCCCCAGATCTGAGGGGCGCGGCGGGGCGCTCACCGCAGAGGTCGCAGCACTGCCCTTCGGGCCGGAGGGGCTCCAGGCATGTGGCCTGGGGGCAGCCACCACCCAGGGGTTGGAGCAGTGCGGCGCAAATCCATGGCTGCGCCTGCAAACGGGAAGCGGGGGTCAGCGCGGAGAGGGCCAGGGCCAGACCGGGAGAGCGCCACGCGTCTTGGGAGAGAGCGAGCGGGAGACGGCGGGGAGCGGCGGCACAGCCCCCGACCTCCCGCCCAGCGCCGGGCCCGGCCGCGCGCCACTCCAGCCGCCCCGTGGCGGGTCGCCCTCACCTCGGCGTTGCCGCAGACGCAGCCCGACGGGTCCACGCAGGCCTCGGGGTCCACGCTCAGAGCGCCCGGCCCGTGGAAGCGCAGGCGGCCCGCGCGGGACCCCAGGAAAGCCGCCAGGTCCTCGTCGCGCGCGAACGTCTGCAGGTGGCCGGGTGGGCCCGGGAGCCGGCCAGGGCGGAGACGGCTCCTGAGCGCCCGGAACCCGCCAGGCTAGCAGGGTGGGAGGCGCTCCTGGGAGACCCGCGCCCGACCCCCGCGCGCCCGGCCCACCTGGCCCAGCGCCTGGACGCTGCGGACGCGCACGGTGCCGGCGCCCGGGCCCAGGCCCACCCGGAAGGAGGCGTCGGCCGGGAAGACGACGTCGTCGTGGCGGCAAGGCACGCGCTCGGCGTCCACGGAGAAGAGGCCGCGCGCCGCGTCCCCCGGGCGCCACAGGTGCGGGTCGAGCCACAGGAAGCGGTCGGGGTCGAGGAAGCGCGCGCGGGCTGCTGGGCGGCGCGCGACCCTGAGCTGCGCCGGGAACGCGCGCTCCAGGCCGGCCCCGCCCGCGGCCGCGCCCCCGGCCCCGCGCCCGCGGCGCGCCCCCCTCACCTGGGCCGCAGTCCGGGCGCGGGCCGGCGTCCGCGGCGCCGAATCCAGCTCCCGAGGCCAGGACGAATTCCCCGTCCAGCGGCAAGAGCTGCGGGAGGCACGGGCTGAGGCGGCGGGCGGGCACCGCAGGGTCCGGCTGGGCGCCCACCCCCGTCCCCGCGGGCGGGAGAGTCTGGGCCGCTGACGGCGGGGCCGGGGGGCACTTCGCCCGGGCGGAGGGGCCGCTGGGCCGCGGGAGCGGGGAGTTTGCGGCAGCGAGGCTCTCGTCAGGGCCGCCGGCTCCCTGAGAAACTACAGTTCAAGGGCCCGTCGGCTCCACGAGGCCAAGCCGCCGGGGCCCCTGGAGCAGCCCTCACCGTGAGGAAGGGCCGCGGGGCGGCTGGGGAAGAGGGAACCGGGGTGGTGGGGCCGCGGAGCCGCGCCCCCTTCCGTCGCGGGCAGCTCCTTCCAGCAGACGCCCAGGCCTCCGGTGTCAGAGGCCGCGTGAAGGCCCGGAGCGGGGGACCCCACCCCACCGTGGGGTCGGGGCGGAAGGTGAGGGCGGGACCGGGGGGCTGCTCGGTGTGGGGGTCCCGGGCGCTTAACACCTCGGGGGAGAGGCCCCAGCTTGCTCCCCTGCGTCTGCTCTTCAGCCCCCCAGGCTCGGGGCCTGACCGGCAGGCTGACCCCGGGCAGGGTGAAGGTCACCGGCCAGCTTCGCCCGCGGCTGGGGGTGCAGTCCGGTGCCAGCCAGGCAGATCCCCCCCTCACCCCTGCAGGCGCCAGGGCCGAGCCCTGGGGACCGAGGGGCGCAGGCGCCTCGGTAGGGGCGGTGGGTGTCCGCAGTGTAACGCTCCAAGAAGAACTTGGTTTTTACCGGAGCCAAAGCGGGGAGTGTGAGTAATACACGATGAATTCCGCAGTTGAAAGACTGCAGGAAAGAGCCGAGAGAGAGAAACCAGGAGAGGCGCGAGCTCGACACCAGCGCCAGCGTTCGGACACGAGGCCAGGGGCGTCTGAAGAAACGGGAAGAGGCATTCTCCACCCGAGGAAAGCTGGGAAGCCTCGGCTGCAAGGTCTCACTGGGGACTTCCCTGGCCGCCCAGTGGTTAAGCCTGCTCCCAGTTAGGGGCTCGGGTCTAGTCCCTGGTCAAGGAACTAACATCCCACACAGCACCACCAACTGTATATGTAAAAAAGAAAAAATATTTTAAAAAGAAGAGGTCTCTGCTGCTGCTGCTAAGTCACTTCAGTCGTGTCCGACTCTGTGTGACCCCATAGACAGCAGCCCACCAGGCTCCCCCGTCCCTGGGACTCTCCAGGCAAGAACACTGGAGTGGGTTGCCATTTCCTTCTCCAATGCATGCAAGTAAAAAGTGAAAGTGAAGTTGCTCAGTCCTGTCCAACTTCACGACCCCATGGACTGCGGCCTACCAGGCTCCTCCATCCATGGGATTTTCCAGGCAAGAGTACTGGAGTGGGGTGCCATTGCCTTCTCGGGAAAGGTCTCACTGAATGCCAAATAAGGAAAATCACATAATGCTCTGTTTATGAATATCAAAGACAAAGAGAATGCTGTAAAAGCGGCAGAGAGAAAGAAATCACCCAGGAAGGAAAACCATTCAAGGACTGGGTTTCTCCGCAACGACGCACGCAGACAGCGGAACAGGCTGCCTGAAGACGCTGCCCTGGACGTGGCTCTGCCCTCCAGAACAGTGTGTCATATATTAAAGGATAACAAAAGGGTCTCCAAGCCTGGAAGACTTCAGAAGGATTGCCACACACAAACCTATGCTGAAAACATGCTTGGAGGAAGTGAGAAGGACAGAATCCAGAAACTAAGAAGAGATATGGGAAGGAGGGTGATGAAATACTTTTGTGAAATACTTTCGTGATGAAATAACAAAAATACTTATTGCTGTCTCTTAATAAATGTTTAAATCAAGGACTAAAATGTGTTGGGGGAGGGAGAGACCGCAAGGTCATGGACACAGAGTAAAGACCTCACTTCNTGCTGAAAACATGCTTGGAGGAAGTGAGAAGGACAGAATCCAGAAACTAAGAAGAGATATGGGAAGGAGGGTGATGAAATACTTTTGTGAAATACTTTCGTGATGAAATAACAAAAATACTTATTGCTGTCTCTTAATAAATGTTTAAATCAAGGACTAAAATGTGTTGGGGGAGGGAGAGACCGCAAGGTCATGGACACAGAGTAAAGACCTCACTTGTTCAAGGGAAAATACAGATACTGAAAAGGTTAAGAAATCAGTAAGACTGCCAAAAACCTAGATGAAATATACCAATTTCTAGGAAAGTTTAAAGTATCAAAACTGATGCAAGAGGCAGTAGGGAATTTGAACCGACAAGTAAGCATTAAAGAATTTTAAATATCAGTCAGAGACCTCCTATTCCCCAAATTCCCAGTCCAACCAAGGGTTTTATAGGTGATCTCTGCTAAACCTTCAAGTAAAATTTAATTTCTTCTTCCCGAAGTTGTTATGGAAAACAGAAAAAGAATGAAAAATCACCAGTCCATTTTATGAGGCCACTGTAATCTTCACTCCAAAACCAAATGAAGGCACTTCCCTGGTGGTACAGTGGATAAGAGTCCACCTGTCAATGCAGGGGACGCAGGTTCCATTCCTGGTTGCGGGAGATTCCACGTGCCACGGAGCAGCTAAGCTCGTGCAGCACAGCTGCTGAAGCCTGTGCACCCTGGAGCCTGTGCTCCACAGGGGAGCCACTGCGACAAGAAGCCCACGCACCAGAAAGAAGAGCAGCCCCCCTGCAACAAGAGAAAGTCCCCTCAAGAGCAAAGACCCACTGCAACCAACAGTAAACGGCAGTGAACGGCAAAAGGAAAAAATTATAGGCTCAGCTGACTTACAAACAAAAATGTGAAGATTCTAAACAAAATATTAGCTGATTGGATCCAACAACGAATTGGAAGGAAGGGATGAGAAAGGCCCCCANCAAGAGCAAAGACCCACTGCAACCAACAGTAAACGGCAGTGAACGGCAAAAGGAAAAAATTATAGGCTCAGCTGACTTACAAACAAAAATGTGAAGATTCTAAACAAAATATTAGCTGATTGGATCCAACAACGAATTGGAAGGAAGGGATGAGAAAGGCCCCCATCCCCAGTTCTCTGCAGCCTGTGTGACGGTGTCCCAGCAGATGGCAGTGGAGAGTCTTGTGCCAGGCAAGTGTCTTGAAGAGGCGCACTTCGACCTGCACCTGGAGGAAGGTGCCAGGAAAGCACGCGCCTCACAAGGATGGTTCCGCCTCAGAAAACCCCATTAACAGGCTACAGTGGGGGAGGGGGGTTACATCTCAGTCAATGTAGAAAAAAAACAGCTGGGAAGTTCAGCAACCCATCTACGATTTTTCAAAAAGCTGCCAGCAAACTAGAAATCGATTAGAATGTCCACAATTAAATAAAGTTGCCTACAAAGCCCTGCAGCAAACATTACACAGTGGAGAACCTCGACCTGTCTTCTCTTTTATGTGGAACATGACAAGAAGGCCTGTTTTCGTGACTTTTGTTTAACATGGGGTAGAGGTCCTGGACAGTGACATAAGGAAAGAAAAGGAAAGAAAAGGAGTTGGGACTGGAAAGGACGAGGAACAATGGTCATTGTTTACAAAGGTAACCACACAGACGACATCATTCTTAAAAATAGGGCACCATTCACAATAGGAACCAAACTATATAAACCATTTATAAATTAGCCACTACTAGGCAATGGCACCCCACTCCAGTACTCTTGCCTGGAAAATCCCATGGACGGAGTAGCCTGGAAGGCTGC
>SJYA01004466.1:0-33098 GCA_006410615.1 Neotragus moschatus
CCTCCTTCCAGTCCTCATCGCTGGCCTCCTGTGGTGGCTCCACATCCTGCGGGAGGTGACCTGTCCCCTGGACCTGGACTCTGTGCTCACCTTGACTTGGGGGGAGGTGCTCAGCTCTGTCAGGCCGAGTGCCATCAGCCAAGTCCCCTGCACACACAGTGTGCTGTCCCCATCCTCCAGCTGCCCTGCCTGTGACCCCCTCCCCTTGTCTGTAGTCTTGTACCAGAGCCTGAATGTTGCCTGGAGGGTGAGGTGCTGATCCAAGGCTCTGCAGGAAGTATACAGTAAGCGGCCCGTGATACTGGATGTAAAGCATTTTCTGAAAACTTGGTAAAGTGGGCACACTCAGCAATTTCACAGTTTGGTTAGTGGAGACGAATCCACTTTAGAAATGAGGATAGCTAAGGAGTTGCAACTCTAGACCTACAGGGACATGGATCTGTGGTCTCCAAGTTTCTTAAGGCTGAGTTCTGGCCCTGGTGTATTGGGCAGTGACAGAGCCCAGGTGGCAGCAGAAGAGACACCTCCCACACATGGAGGTCCCCATGCTGATGGGGTCACCCCTTCCCCTCCAGCCACTCACGGGCCCTCATCACGGAGGCTACACTGAGGCCCAGGGCCTTACATTAATGGGCAGGCTGGGTCAATCCCTAGCGGCCTTTCCCTGGGACCTGTCCCCCACGTGCCTGCAGCCCCTGCAGGACCCACAGTGCGAGTCCTGGGGCGCCCTTCCCTCCCTTGTGTGGCTGGGTGTCCCGGATCCCTCTGCTCAGAGCCCCGCCTTTCACCCCAACGGTGTAGGAGGCCATAGCCCAGCCTTGACCTGGCCCCGTGGCCAGACCCAACCCCTGATGTGAGCCCTCCCTCGCCAGGTGACACCATCTGGGCCCCATCTGTCCTTCCTCACGGCGCCCTCGGCACCTTGAGCCACCACCCCCAGCTGCATTTTGGAAGAAAGATGGAGTCCAAAGTCTCGGAAGGTGGCCTGAATGTGACGCTGACCATCCGCCTGCTGATGCACGGAAAGGTACGGGCCTGGGGGAAGTGGAGGCTGCCCACGCAGGAGCTCAGTTCTAAACCAGGCTTCTTACAATTCCAAGTGATCGTGAACTTGCATCGCCGTCCCATGTCTGCTCCTCCCGGAGCCTCTGCGCCTGAGCCGCGCTGCTGTCCAGCCCTGCTGCCTCGTGCGTGTCCTTCATGCCAGGGCACCCTCCTCCAGGGCAGCACGCTGACTCACACCCCCACCCCCGACTTGTGCCCACCGCCTCTCACCCCAGGGCTTCCCTTCACTCAGCACTCTGCACGCTCCCTGTGCCTTTTGCCTTCGGCTCCCCATCCAGCTCTTTGTAGAAACAATGCCCCTCACTCCCTCGTGTTGGCTTTTTCTGCTGTTTCCTAGCTGGTGGCAGGAGTGACCCATAAGCCTTCCCATCAGAGCGCAGATTTCAGGGCGTCACTTGGTGGGGGTGCCTGCGGGCACCTCCCTGCCCCCTCCACGATCATCAGGGGTCCTTGCTGGAGGCTGGTCAGGGGCTGTGTGGCTGCCAGCATGCCCCTTGCTTCACTCACAGCTCCTGGATGTGGGGCTCCTGTTTGCTCCTGTCACCCCACCCTGTCCCTGTCCTGCCATGACTGGCTCTGATGATCACATTGCCCCTGACCTGGCCATGGGGGTCACACCGTTCTGACAGCACCCCCTCGGGCGTAGAACACCGCTATCGCTCATCCTGCTTTCCTGCTGCTTCTGGAACTGGCCTAGAGACCCCGACTCCCCAAAGTGAGGCTGGTGGGGTGGCCTGAGAAGCCCAGGTATGGGCGCATGGGGGTGTTCATGGCTCTCGGGCTTCTGTGGGTCCCAGGCAGGGCTCGGGGAGGTGTGTTTGTGTATATGCGTGTGTGTCTGTGCACATTTACACACCACGGCTTTCCATGTTTATTTCTGTGCTGAGCCCTTGAGCTCACACCCCCAACTCCAGTCCAGCAACACAGACTTGTCTTAGCTCCATGGTCCATCTGTGTGGGCAGCAGGAGGAAGCCGGGGCTGCAGAGGCTGGCTTCATGCCTGAGGCCCTGCTCTCCTTAGCTCTCTGGAATCTGGAGCTCACACCTGGCACCCCCCTTTCTGTATAGGTGAAGGAAGGGTGACCACCTGCCCACTCCCAGAGTGGTGTGACATTTGGTTAAGGTTGTTGGAGGCTGGGTGTGTACCGCAGAGGGCAGTCTGAGGTCAGTTACACACCCCACTTCCAGCAGCAGCTGGCACAACGAGCACCCAACCCTGCCCTGGGAGGTGAGGTACCCCAACCACCAAGGGAGCCCCCACCCAGCACCTGGCCGCCACTGCTGCACACAGCCCCCACCGCAGCCCCACAGCACAGACCCTCCCAGAGTCTGCTCCAGGACACTGTCATTGCTGAGGGCTTCACTGGAACAAGGAAGATGAGTTTAATTGTGGAAGCTGCTCTCTGCAGCTAAAAGCCAGTGGGCCCTGCGTCCCTGGGCAGGGCTGCCCAGCGGGGCCCGAGGGTTTGTCCTGGGTAAGAAGGTGCCATGATGGGCAGTCCTGGCTGTGAGCATGTCTAAACCATCGTGGGCCCCAGGCTTTAAAATTATGGCAGCATGTTCAGACATCTTTCAATGTTTGTGTGTGTGTGTGTGTGCGCGCGCGCGCGTGCACGTGCACACATGCTCAGTCACTCAATTGCTGCGATCCTGTGGACCATAGTCCACCAGGCTCCTCTGTCCATGGGATTCTCCAAGCAAGAATTCTCCAGGCAAATGGAGTGGCTAGCCATTTCCTTCTCCAGGGGATCTTCCCGATCCAGGGTTCTAACCCTCATCTCTTGCATCTCCTGCATTGGCAGGAGGGTTTTTGTTTGTTTGTTTTTAACCGCTGAGCCACCTGAGAAGCCCCTTGCAATGTTCTACCTTTTAAAAATAGGTCAATAGCAATATCACTAAACTTTTACATCACAAGGTCATCGAGGGAGATTTTACCTGTTTCTTGCAGGCTCCCTTGAGGCCTAAGTGCACAAGTGATGCCTGCCAATATGTCTGTCGAGAAGGCAACTTGCCATTCTCTTTGTCCGTCAGAGGCAGGGCAGCCTGCCGCCTGGCCCCTCCTGGCCGCCGGCCTCCCTCCCCGCTGAAGTCCCAGCCAGTGAGCGGTCTCCCACGCCTGTCACAGGCGTCCTGCTCCGTCTGCTCTCTGACATCACCTCTCTCTGCTTCCTTTTCTACAGGAAGTTGGCAGCATTATCGGAAAGGTAATTATTGAGTGAACTCTGCCCCTCTTGGGGTCTTAGGGGGGAATGAGGCCCAGAGTGCCCGTGCTGGGGGTGGGTGCGCACCTGTGTGCCACTCGTGCAGAGAGGGTCCCTTGGGAATCCTGCCCCCTGCCTTCAGGCTGCACCCCCGAGCCTGTCCCAGCGCCTCCTGTTCTCTGGCCCTGCGGGCACTGGGAGCCCTCCCCTGAGGCCACCCCATCCCCTAGGGCTCTGTCCGCCAGTCCTTCTCCCCAAGTTTGACCCATACGAGTCCCCACATCATTCCTGGGAGCAGTGTCCTGCCTCCAGGCTGAGTGTAGTGAGTGCGTTCGCACAGAAATGCCCCCAGGGAGAGCAAGCACTGGTGTGGAAGCCCATGCTTGTGGGCAGGCAGGCCAGGACCCCCTCCCCGAGTCCTGGGCCGTCTAAGGCTCCCTGGTCCCACATGGTCCTTGAAAACTGGGGGCACCCCCATAGCTCAGAGTCAGGCTCTTTTTCACAAGCCACTGTTTTTGAGGGGTTGCCCTTTGGCCTAGTCCTCACTTTGCCTGTGGAGAAGATGGAGGAGGGTGCAGACCTGCCGGGTGGAGCAGGTGCCCAGGTCAGGCGTGGAGGCGCATCAGGTCTGCGGGGCCAGGCCCACCCAGCCTGCAGCCTGGGCCCTGGACAAGGGGGCAGGGAGGGCCGGGGATCACCTGTGCTGGGCACCGAGTCCGGCTTTGAGTGCTGAGATGTCCGGCCTCCCAGGCCTGTGGCAGAAGCCCAAGTGACCCCCTCCCTTGTCTGAACCTCTGTTCCAGAAAGGAGAGACTGTGAAGAAGATGCGTGAGGAGGTGAGTGCTGGGCCCCCCTGAGCCCAGCGCCATTCCTGGGCGGGTGGGAGGGTGGAGGCCAGGCCTCCCAGCAGCTCTGCACCCAGCCCTACAAGGCCTGGACCCATCAGGAGCCCCATACACCAGGGATGAGAGTGAGGAGTGACAATGGGGAGCCCTTAGTGTGCACGCTGATGGTTCAGGCACCCTCCTGGGTCATGGCTAGGTCACAGCCCGGCCATTAGGATAGGACTGGTCATCAGTGCTAAGGTCCAGGCGCCGCCAGCCTGCAGGCATCTCTGGTGGTCAGTAGGCCCGAGGACCCAGCCCACTGCCAGCCCAGTAGCTTGAGTCCAGTTTCTGAGGTTTGCTCACCTTCCTCCCAGAGCGGGGCGAGAATCAACATCTCAGAGGGAAACTGCCCAGAGAGAATTGTGACCATCACGGGCCCCACGGATGCCATCTTCAAGGCCTTTGCCATGATTGCCTACAAGTTTGAAGAGGTAAGGGGTGCCTGGGGCCCCCTGCTCTGGGTGAGGGGACCTCTCAGCTCTTCTGCCTGCCCCAGGACCTCCCCAGCAGTCCACCTGCTAACAGGCCAGTGCCCCTCCTCCCCGAGGCTCACCTCCCTCATTGAGGGTTTCCTCGGGTCTGGCCCCCAGAGCACAAGCCCTCAGGGAAGGCCTGGCGCCTGGCAGTGAGGCAGCAGTATGGGGCCTTAGCCCTGCCCACAGTGCCCTGGGTGGACAGCTTGGCTCAGATGTGGGCACAGGGAGCCCAGACGCGGGAACCAGCACACCTTTGTGCCTGTGCGCCTCTGTGCCCGTCTGCCAGTGAGTTACATCTCAAGATGTTTACGTGTTTCTGATGTTTTTGAAATTGCTTAGAGTTATGTGATGTCTTTACTGAGAGGACAACCAAGCTGGGGAGTCAATCTTTCTGTCAAATGTATCACCCTCTGACCAGGCCTGAAGGTCAGAGGTCAGACCCTGAGTCTGGGCACCCTGGGGGCCCATGCCCCACTCCACAGCAGCACTGTGACGCTGGGACAGGCCTGTTTGGGGGTCTCCTGGTGTTCTCCAGCCTCCCTCTCCTCGTCACCTGAGCCGGGCCCAGCCTCGCAGGCCCTGCAGCCAGCCCAGCCTGCCCCCTCCCCCAGTCCCCAGCGAGCCTGGCTGGGCTCTCACGGTGGTGTGCCCCCTCCCCAGTCCCCAGCGAGCCTGGCTGGGCTCTCACGGTGGTGTGCATGCCTCTCCCTCCCCAGGACATCATCAACTCCATGAGCAACAGCCCGGCCACCAGCAAGCCCCCAGTGACGCTGAGGCTGGTGGTCCCCGCTAGCCAGTGCGGCTCCCTGATCGGCAAAGGCGGCTCCAAGATTAAAGAAATCAGGGAGGTAACAGCCCTCCTCCCCAGCCCCAGGGCCACGAGCCAGGCGGGTCAGGACACCGCGGGCAGAGCACCAGCCCCCCCTCCTGCTGACCCTGCAGCATGGAGCTGGAACAAGGGAGGGACGAGCACAGGCAGAGAGGCCAGGGGATGCCCGCTGTGGGTGTCAGGCACAGGCGCCAGGCCCGACTTCTAGGACGGGGCCCCAGCGCACGGGCTCCACCCGCCCAGGGAAGTTCCTGGGAGAACGCCGAGCTACCCACTGGGGTGGAGGTCGCCTGAGGTGTGACCCCACACCCACATGTTCATCTCCCAAGGAAAGCCTTCCTCTCTCAAGGGAGGGCAGCCCCTGGCCTGACTCCTTCCAGGAAAGACGGCCATACAGTTCAGGCCCCAAGACTGGAGTCCATCTTTGTCTGGGACCTCAAACTCCACACAGAGGAAGAATTCCACGTATGTGGGGAAAAAACCTGTCTGCTGAGAGGCCCCTCCCTCCGCCCAGCATCACCCCTCCTACACAGGTCCATGCTGGCAGCAGTGGGCTGCGCCAGATGGACGTGGCTGCCCAAGGGTGCTCCAGATGGGGCATGCAGCAGGCACGGAGGGGTGACCTGAGGCAGCGCCTCGTGGGCGTTCCGAGGGCAGTCAGGACATGTTGCTCCAGTCCTGAGTTGCGAGCCGCCCACCTCAGCAGTGCTCCATCCAACATCCAGTCTCTCCAGTCCACAGGTGCCCAAGTCCAGGTGGCCGGGGACATGCTGCCCAACTCCACAGAGCGGGCAGTGACCATCTCGGGGACCCCGGACGCCATCATCCAGTGTGTCAAGCAGATCTGTGTGGTCATGCTGGAGGTACAGTCTGTCTGCAAGTCCGGGCTCCTCGCCCGCCTGCCCCTCACTATGCCCAGCCCTATTTTCTGAGTGCTGGAGGTCTCAGGTGCCCTGAGGATTCATTTGGTCAGCGTTGCCTGGACTGGGCCTCAGGAATGGGCCCACGCCCCTGACCCAGGCTCAAGGCAACTTGAGTGAGAGCTGTGCAGAGTGTGTGGGCACTGTGGGAGCTCTGCCACCTCAGGGTGGGATCTCATCTTCACTGGGAATTTGGTGAGAGAAGGCGGTGGGGGCACAGGCCCTGCCAAAATCTATGGAGTTGAATGAAGAGTCCATGCAAGGGGGCAGGCCTTAAAAATGGTGCACCTGTGTCCTGAAGACAGGTCTGTGCTAAAGACAAGTGTGCACTGGAGACAGGTGTACACTGGGCCCAGGTGTGCACTGGAGGCAGCTGTGCATGGAGACAGGTGTGCCTTGGCAGCTGGTGCAGGTATGCACTGAAGTAGGTGTGCCCTGGAGTCAGGTGTGCACTCGAGGCAGGTGTTTACCATGGCAGGTGTACACTGTGGCAGGTGTACACTGGATGCAGGTGTGTACTGGTGGCATGTGTACACTGGTGGCAAGTGTGCAGAGAAGGCAGGTGTGCACTGGGGGCAGGTGTGCACTGAAGACAGGTGTGTATGGAATCAGGTGTACATTGGTGGCAGGTTTGTACATGAGACAGATGTGCACTGAAGACAGGCGTGCACTGGTGGTGGTGGTGAACTGGAGATAGGTGTACACTGTTGGCAGGTGTGGAATGGAGACACGTGCCCTGGAGTCAGGTGTGCCCTGGAGACAGGTGTGCCCTGGAGTCAGGTGTGCCCTGGAGACAGCTGTGCCCTGGAGACAGCTGTGCCCTGGAGACAGGTGTGCCCTGGAGACAGGTGTGCCCTGGAGTCAGGTGTGCCCTGGAGACAGGTGTGCCCTGGAGACAGGTGTGCCCTGGAGTCAGGTGTGCCCTGGAGACAGATGTGCCCTGGAGACAGGTGTGCCCTAGAGTCAGATGTGCCCTGGAGACAGCTGTGCCCTGGAGATAGGTGTGCCCTGGAGTCAGGTGTGTCCTGAAGACAGGTATGCCCTGGAGACAGCTGTGCCCTGGAGTCAGGTGTGCCCTGGAGACAGCTATGCCCTAGTGCAGATGTGCTCTGGGGGCACTTCAGGGCTGGAGATGCAGGTGGAGTGCAGTGGCCCGCACCGCCGCCTGGCCACCTGGCCCCCTGGCTGGACTATGTGCAGGCACCAGAGACACTGCTGAGGCACAGCAGGCTGTGCTCACAAAAGCACAGGAAAATGCCCACAGTGCGAAGACAAAGGGGTGGAGAAAAAGATCAACCGAAGGAGAGGCAAGGAAGGTGCAACTAAGCAGGAAGGAACTTCTCTTAAAATTTTGAGGAAAATCCCAAGATTTAAGTTTCAGTCAATATGCAAACTGCTACAAGATTAACTAAAGTTGTCAATAATAGTTGCTGGTCTTTTTTAAGCTAAAGTGAAGTCATCATGCCTCTAACGGAAGGTTTTACTAGCTGTGCTGGTTGCCTGGCCATCAGGCCCTCCTCCCCCACAGTGAAGCCATGGAGAGTCCACCCTGGGTGACTGCAGTCCTGCTCGGATGCTAGCCAGGGGGCAGCAGGGGCTCTCCCTCTTCTGTACTTGAAAGTGAAAGTGAAGTCGCTCAGTCGTGTCCAGCTCTTTGCGACCCCATAGACTGTAGCCTACTAGGCTCCTCTGTCCATGGGATTTTCAAGGCAATAGTACTGGAGTGGGGTGCCATTGCCTTCTCCGGGGGATCTTCCCAACCCAGGGCTCGATCCTGGGTCTCCCGCATTGTAGGCAGACACTTCACTGTCTGAGCCACCAGGGAAGTCCTTCTGTACTTGACCTGGTGCTAAAGCACCATGTCCAACTCCTTCAGAAAAAGTTGGTATTGGTTTTATTTTCCTGA
The DNA here is from genome assembly GCA_006410615.1 of Neotragus moschatus. Taxonomy (NCBI): domain Eukaryota; kingdom Metazoa; phylum Chordata; class Mammalia; order Artiodactyla; family Bovidae; genus Neotragus; species Neotragus moschatus. The sequence continues at coordinate 8,285 of SJYA01004466.1, forward strand.
AGTGTGATATTGGGAAGTTAGATGTGCCCTGGAGACAAGNCATTGTAGGCAGACACTTCACTGTCTGAGCCACCAGGGAAGTCCTTCTGTACTTGACCTGGTGCTAAAGCACCATGTCCAACTCCTTCAGAAAAAGTTGGTATTGGTTTTATTTTCCTGAAGTGTGATATTGGGAAGTTAGATGTGCCCTGGAGACAAGTGTGCCCTGGTGCAGATGTGCCCTGGAGTCAGGTATGCCCTGGAGTCAGGAGTGCCCTAGAGTCAGGTGTGCCCTGGACAGGTTTTCCTGAACGTTTTTCCTGTAGCAGGCCCCACACTGGTCCTGGTTATGAACAATGTCTTCCTCGGTCCTGGTGCTGGGACCACGAGTGGCCAAGAGGGCAGGTGGCCTGCAGGGCCTGGCACCCCTAGTGTGGCAGACACCCCAGGAAGTGAGGAAGCCTGTGCCAGCCTAGTGGGTGACAGGTGCCACGTGGTGGTGCAGGGCAGAGATGTGAGCCACCCTAGGATGATGAGGTCTGAGCAGGACACGTGGTCTCCTCAGGACTCCTCACACGTGGCCTTGCCTATGCTGCGTGCATGATCAGACGTGGCCCCACAGAAGAACCTGACCCGTAGGCTATAGTTGCTTGTGCCCCTGGGGCATGAGAGGCAGACTGAGACACCAGCACACGTGATGGGTCCTTGTGGAGGTGGGGGAACGAGGCCTCCTGTCAGTGGTGTCACAGGGCTCCCAGGAGAGGCTGCTTACTGGGGAGGGAGCACCCTCACACCCAGAGGCCCCTGGCCTGGTGTTAGATGAAGAGGGTATGGAGTTTTGAACTCTGGGGTGGGGCCTCTACCTGAGAAGTCCCCACCGAGGGAGGGCAGGGCTGCTCGAAGTGCGGCAAGTTAGGTGGAGAACATGAGTGTCAGGGCCCCCAGGGAGGTGTCCTCAGAAGGCCTCCCTCCACCAGAAGTCAGAGGGGATGTGAGCTAGACATCAGGGCTGGTGCAGTGTGGGTGCTGCTGTTGGTGGGGTCAGAGGGCGCCATGGAGCAAGGGTGATGGCTAAGGCTGAGCAGCACAGAGTCCACCCCCACCTCTGGGACAGAGAGGGGGCAGCAGCAGACTGAGTCCTCCACTTGCACCAGTGGAAATGGTCCTTCAGTGTAGTCACGCTTCCTGCCTGGTGACCACGAGGCACCCTGAGACTGCAGAGAACCCCCTGAGAGGCGCCTGGTCACAACGAAGGGCGAGCCAGAGATGGAGAGACAGGAGCCCTCCTTTACCCAAACACAGGTCCTTGAAGCAGCCTCTCTGTGTCACACAAGGTCACACAGCACATCCAAGGTCATATAATGTGTCTAAGGCCACACAGCACAGCCAAGGTCACGTGGACATCCAAGGTCACACAGTGTATTCAGGATCATGTAGCACATCCAAGGTCAAACAGCATAATCAGGGTCACAGAGCACAGTTAAGGCCACACAGCAAATCCAAGGCCATACGGAGTGTCCAAGGTCACACAGCACAGCCAAGATCATACAGTGTGTTCAAGGTCACATGGACTTCGAAGGTCACACAATGTATTCAAGATCACACAGTACATCCAAGGTCACACAGCATAACAAAGTTCATACAGCGCATTCAAGGTCACACAGTATAACCAGGGTTGCACATGTTCAAGGTCACAATGTGTCCAAGGTCACATAGCACATCCAAGGTCATATAATGTGTCTAAGGTCACACAGCACAGCCAAGATCACACAGTGTATTCAGGATCACGTAGCACATCCAAGGTCAAACAGCATAATCAGGGTCACAGAGCACAGTTAAGGTCACACAGCACAACTAAAGTCACACAGCACATCCAAGGCCATACGGAGTGTCCAAGGTCACATAGCACAGCCAAGATCATACAGTGTGTTCAAGGTCATACAATGTATTCAAGATCACACAGTATATCCAAGGTCACACAGCATAACCAAGGTTGCACATGTTCAAGGTCACACAGTGTGTTCAAGTTTAGACAGCACAACCAAGGCCATACAGGACATTCAAGGTCATACTGTGATCAAGGTTGTAGTAGCAGGCCAAGGTTACACGATGTATTCAAGGTCACATGGTGCAGCCTGGGCTGCAGAGTTGAAGCCACCAGTCTGCGGTCCCCACATCCCTGCATGTGCCTTGGGTGGGAGCACTGTGAAGTCAACACTGCCTGGCAGAGGCATGGACTGGGCCTGGGCGGGCCTGGGAAGTGGCCTCAGGAGCTCCCTGCAGGGACAGACTGCTCTGGTCCCCTAGCTCTGCCCTGGGCTGGTGATACAGCTGACTTGGGACTCCAACAACAGCCAGGCCCAACCCCGTGGACTCTGCTCCCAGGGAAGACAGTTGCCTGGGCAGTGGCTGACAGCGAGCATGGTTGCTTCTGACCCAGAGGTTAGGCTGACATCGTCTGACCCTGGCATACTTCTAGTACCTGAGAATATCATGTACCCCAAGACACGAATCCTAAACTTTTGGACACAGAATAGTGGAAGGAAATTGTAGCAGATCTCATCACAGCTGTGGACTATTTCATTTGGACTCTGAGGTGTATTAAATGATGACTCTTTTGTCAATAGTGAAGTTGGATATTTCTAACTTTGCTAAGATGAGGCCAGCTGAACAACAGCCCAGGCCAAGTGGAGTGCCACCCTGGGCAGAGTTCCAGGGCTCTTCCCAAGGACTGAAGGCAGAGGCGTCCCCTCCAAGCTCGGCTCCAGGGAAGGGTTGCATGCAGGCAGGGTCGCTCCTCCCACCTCGCCCGCTGCCTCCTGTTGGGGGCTGTATCTAGGGTGGTGGCTCCTGGAGGACCAGGGCTGGGGAGGGCTGGGTGGCACAGTGGGTGGGGCTCGGAAGGAGGCCTCACGACTGTCAGGCTGCAAGGCCGCTCTAACACTCTGTCTCCCTCTCCTGTCCCTTTTCCTAGTCCCCACCGAAAGGTGCCACCATTCCCTACCGCCCAAAGCCCGCCTCCACCCCTGTCATTTTTGCAGGTGGTCAGGTAAGAGCCGACCCGCTCGCGGCCTCCACTGCCAACCTCAGCCTTTTACTGCAGCCCCCGCCGCTGCCCGTTAGTGCACTCAGGTTTTCTCCCTTCTCACGTGCACGTCTCCCCACCCGCGCTGAACGCAGAGCTCCCCACCCTCGGCCTGGCTGGGGCTGAACGTGGGCCCCGCGTGAGACTGCCAGGCAGGGTCCCTGGACAAAAGGGGCCCAGGACGACCCTGGTCTGGGCTCAGGCCTGTGCAGTTGGGCAGCCTGGCCCAGCCTAGTTTCCTGGTGCTTTTCGGAAGCTCAGAGGGAAGGAGGGTATTGCCAGGGGTCTTAGGACTCAGGGTTGAGATGACTACAGCTGTAAAAACTGGCCCATTTCCCCCTGAAACATGCCTTCCCACACACGTCCCTCCCAGTAGCACGTGAGGAACAAGAGGAGGATGAAGGAGGCCCGGGGGTGTTGCCAGGGGTCTTAGGACTCAGGGTTGAGATGACTACAGCTGTAAAAACTGGCCCATTTTCCCCTGAGACACGTGTTCCCACACACATCCCTCCCAGTAGCATGTGAGGATCAAGAGGAGGATGAAGGAGACCCGTCTGGGCCTCCTGGTTACTCGGATGGTCCGCACCCTCCCCCTTCCCCTTCTCCACACTAGCCGCAGGCCGAGGAGGCTGGGCACAGCCGCACTGCACACCGGGGTTTGGGCAAGAGGCCCTGACCCTTCTCTCCTACCAGGAGGGTGTTGTGGCAGCTTGTCTTCAGCCAGTGGTTGGCCTAGTGGGGCCGACAGTGCAGCATCTCATGCCCTTGGGCGCCGGCTGCCACGGCAAGGTCACCGCAGCCTCGGTCAAGGACTTTGCACGTGCAGCCCAGTAGTGCCAAGGGGAGCTCTGCGTCCGGGCGGCGGTGCTGTGTGTCTGTTCAGGGAGAGTGAAGACTGAGGTCCTGGGTGCCCCAGGGCGGGGGAAGGGCTGAGAAGGAAAAGAGGCAAAGGCCTCCGCGTCTTCCCACGCTGCCCCACCCTGCTCTGTGAAAGAGCCTCATCAGATGGCCGGGTCCAGTCCCCAGCCCCCCACCCAACCCCCATCCCTCACCTCTCCCCTCTCCCTGACCCCTGTGTGGCAACAGCAGGGTCCCTGCTTCTGCAGCCGCCTTTGGGGTGCTTCCCCCGGGGAGGCAGCAGTTCCCAGGGCCCGTGGCTCAGGGTGGCCACAGCGGGCCAGCCCTATTCAGAGCTCCTCTCCTAGACGCATCCCGGTGAGCGGGCAGGTTGGTTACCTGCCAGGCCTCAGCCCCAATGTGCGTCCAGGCAAGCCTGTGACGATCCCTGGTGGTGAAGCACGGGCTTTACCCAGGAGGCGGATTGACAAGAGCTGGAGCTCGAGCAGCCTCCTGGCTGTCGCCCACACCCAAGCAGGGCAGCAAGTCACCACCCCCGAGGGAGGGCAGCGCCTTACCCGGCCCCTGTGCCCTGGGGACAGCGCGAGTGGCCAGTGAGTGACTGGTCTTGGTCATCAGCACTGCAGGCAGCTGGGCAGAGGAGCCCGTGCCCCAAGCCCTGGCCTCCGCACCCGAGTGCGGGAAACGCTGCACGCCTGGCTTCAGAGCCTCTCAGCCCGACCTTTCCGGGGAAGAACTGGCTGGGACCCTGCTGCAGAAAGGTGGCTCCTGCCTGCCCAGCAGGTTCAGACCCCAGTGTCTGCCCAGACAGTACCTACTGCCTGGGCTGGTCTCCACCTCTGTTCTGAGAGGATGGTGGGTGCTGTGCACTTCAAATAGCACTGACAGCTAAGTGAGAAAAAGGTCTCAGAAACTGAGCGTCTGGGGCAAAGAACCGCAAGCTGGAGCGCATGGGCAGCGCCCCTCCAGGGCCTGTCTTACCCAGAGACAGTGTGGCACAGTGCCTATGGGCATCTGTACAACGCCTGCAGATGGGGCTTGTGGTCCCGCGGCCCCGGGTGCACACAGGCTGCCCCGTGCTCGCTCTCTGGCCGGGCTGCTTTCCTTCACTGTGAGGCGCCAGGCCTCCCCCGACAGGGCTCCGCACCCACCCCACCAGCGGGCGAGTGTGGCTCTGCAACACGCTCCCACATCCCAAGTCCCGGTGAAAGCCTTTGTCTTCACTCTCCCTCGACTCTGTGTGGTTTGTTTGTTGATTGACCATGAGTTTCTGGAAGAATCTTTGCTGAGGGACTGTGGGGCAGGGGGCTGGGTGTGGGAGAGGCTGCGGGCCCCCCACACTTGCTGTGGCTGCTCCATGTCACTGACTTGAAGGCAAGTGACATGATGAACCCACCGAGACTCCCCTAGGGGCCATACTGCCAAGCGTGTGCTGCGCCCAGTCCCTTGGGGCCAGAAGACGCTCGTCAACCTGCGGCTGATTTGGGCGCATTTCTTAATCTGACATTTGCAAAGTGGGGTTTGAGTCACCTTTTAAAGTTTTCTGTTTCGTTGTTTGGTTATCTTGGGATAAGTTATTTCCTGAAAGTGTGTACTCTGATGGCCGATTAAACTCTTCAGTGTTAATAACCTTCAGTCCCCAGCAGGGGTCGACTGGATGGCGTGTAGCTATTTCCTATTAAGAAACAATGGGGTGAGAGCCGGACATGTCCTACCTGGTCCCTCCACCCTGCCCCCACCCCATCGCATATCTGGTTGTAGGTCCAGCCACAGGGGACACGGGACCCCCGCCCCCAGCTTCCGGAGGGAGGGATCACCTGTCCTATGTGAAGGGGAAAGCCTTAACCAGAGAGCCGGTGCCTGCTGGCAGGGGAGCCCGCCCCAGGAGGCCCTCGTTCTGTGAGGGCATGCAGTGAGGGGACATGTGGCCACCGCTTCGTGAACTGACGGTGTCTCTCTCTCTCCAGGCCTACACGATCCAGGGACAGTACGCCATCCCCCACCCAGATGTGAGTTCTCACTCTGCCCCTTCGCCTCCTCTCGTCGCCACTTCCTCCCACCTGCATGCTGCTGTCAGCTGCTAATATTAATATTACACAATAATATTAATACGTTCTCCGTGTTCCTGACCTGTGTCGTATCCATATGGCCCTGATTAACCTTTAACCTCTTAGCACTAATTCTCCCATGTGGAGGACTTGGCCTGGTGTCAAATTGTTCTGAGCGTGGCTGCAGCCCGGCTGTTCCTCCACACCCGGGCCCTCGTGCGGTAGACCCAGGCTGCTGTGTCCCTGGCACCCACCCTGGTGGCGGGGACAGCTCAGGCCCTGTGTGCACCTGTGCAGGCAGGTGACGAGCCATCAGCAGGTGTGCTGGGACACCTTGGACGGGCGTTGGAACCTTTGGTGATACTTCCCTTTCAGCCCCAGTTGGAGCAAAGTCCCCACACCCACGAGATCCCAGCCATCAGAACCCCATAGAGCAGACAAGGCTCTGTTCTGGTGTTATGACACATTCCACACCCAGGGCTGCTCTGGACTGCGTTCCAGTCTGGATGTGGCACTGCTGCTGGAGGGCTGGGCAGCCTGAGAGCCCTACAGGGAGAACCTCGGGGCCACAGGGCTGTAGATGTGCCGGGCAGTGCAGTCTGCCCCGCTGGTCCCCTGCGGTGGGCTGTGGGGAGGAGGAGAGGGAACGGGCTTGCGTGCCACTGCCTCAGCTGCAGCGAGCAAGATCCCACCTGAGATATGTCCTCTGTGCTGGGAGGATGCGTCCACGTGCTGTTTCGTGAGAGCTGGGGGGCGGGGGTGGGGGTTTGTCCAGGCACAGGGGCCACGGGGGACCGTGATGCCCACCAGTCTTCTGCAGATCCTCACTGTTTTGAATTAGCAGGTTCAGAGCCAGTCGCCTAGGATACAGAGCAGGGCAGGGGGAGATTTAAGAATTAACTGACGCTAAGTACATGTGTGTGTGTTGAAAGCACAGAGATTCAATTCATTATCATTGCAGGAAATTGCTATTGAGTAGAAAAGAAATCCTCATAAGCAGCAAGTCAGATGGCAGAGAAGCTGATGGCTGCAGGGCTAGGGGACCGCCCCCACGCCACGTGGGGCTGCCTGCCCTCCTCGTTCCACTGGCCATCATTGGCTGTGCCCCGGGAAGGCGGGGTGCTAGAGCCTGGGGTGGGGGAGGGTGCGTCTCCATGCAGAGTGAGTGCTTGTAGTGCTGGGGGGCAGTCCATGAACCCTGATAGAGCCCCCGCAGGGGCGGCAGAGGCCAGAGTGGAAGCCAGCTTCTGGGGTGGCACAGCCTTTGATCCCCACGGCTGGCAGTCTCTTGCCTTCGGAATAGCGTCTGTACATTCAGAACTCAGCACACAGCATCCTGGGTCAGAGGGGCCAGTTTACCCCTGTGCAGCTTGGGCCCAGACCCAAGGCTCAGACATGCAGCGCTGAGCGGGGCCTGTGCTCCCTACTGAGGCCTCGCACACAGGCCACCAAAACCAGGGGGCACAGGCACCTAGCGAGCCCCAGGGATGTCGACTGGTTTGGTGGATTGGTTTTTATATCAGTCGGTTGTTTTGCTCTTTCATGTGGTGTTCTCAGTATCTCTTAAAAATGGGTAGTTTCAGATTAAAAAAAAAAATTTAAACTAATGTATAGCTGCTGTTACGTAGTTGCCTTGAGGGTTCTGTGCGTTCCCCAGACCTGCAGGTGCCATGGAGTAGCTGTTGGGAAGAGAGCAGGACTCTGATAAAATGCTTCTCCTGCTGAGTAGAGTTGACAGCTCAAACCGTCACTGACAGTCTGTTCCAAACAAACGGTAACAACTGATGATGGCCAGGAAGGCAGTTTCATCTGAGCTTAATATTCAGTAGGGTTTTTTTAAACCTTCATTTCTTAGAGCGGACTTCCCTGGTGGCTCAGACAGTAAAGTGTCTGCCTACAGTTGGGGAGACCCAGATTCAAATCCTGGGTCGGGAAGATCTCCTGGAGAAGGCAGTGGCAACCCACTCCAGTATTCTTGCCTGGAAAATCCCATGGATGGAGAAGCCTGGTGGGCTGCAGTCCACGGGGCCGCGAAGAGTGAAGACGTGACTGAGCGACTTCATTTTCACTTTTCTTAGAGCACAAATATGATGACTATAGACAGTTCTAATTTATTTTACAAGATAACTGAATACACCATTTAAACATTTCAACCCCAGTGACTGCCACAGTCATCTTCCTGAATCAGGCATAGACCATGAGGAAATAGATTTCCCGGAGCCTTTTCTTCATGTAGAATTAAAGCATGTGCAGTTCTTCCTGCTTTCTGGTTTACCCGACTTGAGAATCAGGGCCCCACCCTCGACAGTCTTCCTCCAGGTCCTCGCCAGGCTCAGGACTTGCTTCACCAGAATCCTCCTGGGACTCACAGCTCTCAGGCATTCAGAGAGGCCAGGGACCGCTGGGTGGCTGGCCTGGGTCATGGCCGGTGGCCTCGGTCACAGCCGGTGGCCTAGATGACGGCCGGCAGCGGCAATGCTCCAGGACAGCCGCCCACTCCCCCACGGGTCCTGCTCGAGGGGTCAGACGTGGTTTCAGACACACGGGAGGACCACAGCAGCCACGACTCAGGATGCAAGAGCAGACACAGAGCATCATCACCGCTCTCTCCCCCTCCACTCTTCCTGCCTCCATGCTGATTATACCAGGAAGGAACTGTTTTCTACTGGGAGAAGTGAGTCACCCTCAAACACCCCACACAGGAGGATCTTACTTCTAGTCTTCAGAGTTCCCAAGTCACTCCTTTGCTCAGCAGCCCCTCCTTAAAGGGGCCTGGAAGCAAGCACGATTGAGACCAGAAGTTGTGCTGGACCGACGGGGGCCTGGGTGGACACTGTGCTCTGGGGTTCACAGGAAGGACATGGAGCTTCATGGAGAGAGCTCCAGAGCTGGGGTCCAGGAGCAGCAGAGCTGTGGGTCCCCATGACACTGGGTCTCAGCAGAGGTATTGAGTGCCTGGGGGAGGGTGGGCGCTGCTTTGGCCAAAGCAAGTAAGCAGGGGGGAGATTGGAAACACGTGTTATAGTGAGTGGAGGAAACCAATGGATCCTGTGCAGTCGGTGGTCCCTGGGACCCCCCCACCCCCCACAGTGGATGCAGCTAGGATGGAGCACCTTCCCCACCTGCCTCCTCGGTGTCCCCCCAGTCTCCCAGGGAGAGCCCTCCTGAGAGGGACCTGCGTGGCTTCCCGGCTGATGCCCACGCCTCTGGCTCTTGGTCGTAGGGAGGCGCCCTCAGCCTCACCTGCTGCAGAGCAGCTGACAGGGCAGGTTAACTCCCCTCCCACCCCTCCTCCAGGTCACACACCCTCTCTGGCTGAGCTGAGCATCTTTTCAGTGGCAGGGCTCTCAGCCTGCTCCTCCCAGAATCAGAACCTGGATTTTCACAAGACCCTGGATGACCTGTTTGCACGGAGGACTGAGAGGGAAGAACCCGGATCCAGTCAGAGCCCCAGGAAGAGAGGATCAGCGGGAAGGAGGGAAGACTCTAAGAGGTGATCGCAGAGAATTTCTCAGAATCGGTAACAAAACAGTCCTCACATTCAGCAACCCCAACATATCTCAAACAAGATCAACCCAAATCCTTCTTAGATGTGTCCAAACAAAGCCACGTGACACCAGAGACCCAAGCATATCTTCTGAAGATGGAGGGAGAAAGAATGTCACAGAGGAGCAATGCAGGGGCCAGGAGGGGGTGAGGAAATAAAAAACCCATCAGAGGATCATCAAGGGCAGGTGATTTTCAGACAAACAGCTGTGACCTTCTAAGGAGCGCCCTTCAGGAAAAGGAAAATGACCTCAGAAAGAAGGCTTTGAACACAAGAAAGAATGGTGAGCGAAGAAATCTGGCATCTCCTTCCTTTTAAAAGAGGCACAAATCAGAAGAAACATTGATATTTTTGTCTATTAAAACGTAAACATCTGGGTCAATGAAAACACACTTGGTAAAATCAAAATCAATGCTAATTGCTGGGATTAACATACAGAACTAAACGGACCCCAAGAGCACAGCTAAGATTTAGGATGTGGCCGAGGGGATGAAAATGTCCTGGGGCCACTGTAGCATTCAGGAGGAGGCAAAGATGCTGAATCAGGACTGCAGATGTACGTGTTACCGTTCCAGAGTGGTGGCTAGCAGAAAAGTGTTCACTTTTGTAACTTCATTAGAGGCGGGGGGTAGGGGGACATGGGTGACCAGAAAATATCATTAATCAACACAGCAGAAAGGGAAAGAGAAAAGAAACGAGGGCAATTAAAATAAGACAACAGAAATTACTGCACATCTACGGTGACCAAAGTAAGAGAAGCTTTCCAGTTAAAAAACAAGGTCTGTCAGACTTTTTAAAAATAAATAAGCAAACAGAAAAGTTTTCTGTTTTATTTCAAAGGGCACACCTAAAGAAGAAGGACCTAGACAAAATTTTTTTAAAAAATAATATAGGAAAATAACTAACTCAAAGAAGCAATATACTATTGGAAATCGCTTACTCATTACTTATTGATAAACTCTTCAGTTCACTCAAAGGAAGCAATTTAAATTTGTATGCACCTAAAACACAGCTTCAGACGCATGTAAAGGAAAAAATTAACAAACCATTAGGGGAATCTGACAGACATTGCAGCGGAGCCTGAACGTGAAGGCCACGTAGACAAGAAGGAAGAGATTCTGACGGTCCCGCCTGAGCCGAGTTAACCAGTGTGCCCTGAGCACGCCCCAGCACAGCTGCCGGACCCACGAGAACGCTTCCAAAGCTCCACGACACACGGAGCACAGACTCACCATCTCTCAAAAGCTGGAATTAGAGAGACAGCTCTCTCCCACAAAACAGTAAGTTAAAATCAACAGTTAAAAGGTGATTTAAAAAAAAAAAAATCTCGTCCTTATTGAAACTTAAAGCCGAGCAGAAGAGCGCAGTGAAAGGAAAGACACACGACCCTCCTGGACGGGACATCGGGGTCCTTCCAGGTTGAGATGCAGGTACTGCAGAAGTCACAAAGTCCCTGCTGCTGTTTTATGGGAAAGAGCAAAGGCGCGAGCCAGCAAGCTGGTCACACCGAGAACATCTGATGGGAAACAAACACTCCGCCTGTACCAAGAACTTCAACAACGAGAGAGAAAGCTGTAGCACTTCTAGAAAAAAAGATAGAATATCTTTCAGTTCACAGAAGCACAAGCTATTAAGGAAAACAGTGATGAATCTGACCACATTAGAATTTTTAAATGTGGTTTCTCTCAAGGCTCCATAAGGAGATTGGGGGAAAGATCTTTCTAGTACACGGAGCTGAACTAGAATGAGAATCTGAAATACGTAAGTTTACAGGAATCAGCAGAAAACAGCCCAGTAGAAAGATGGGCTAAGGACCCCAGCGAGCACCTCACAGGAGAGCAGACTCACAGCCGGAACCACGCAGCCTGTCGCTGAAGGTGCGTGCAGCTGTGTGCTTGTGAGTTCCCTCCTGAGCACTTGTGTGTGCTTTATACCCCGACACGGTTCAGTGGGAAGGGCAGGCCGTGGAGAAACGTCTGTGATGTGGCACCACCTCCCCTCCTTTCTTCCCTCAAATCCTGGCTACACTGTGGTAGAAATACCTCACAAAGTGGGAAGTCCCCCAGCACCCAGTGCTGCTCCTGCCTTCACAAAATGAAGAACGGGAGCCCAGGAGGCCCCGTTAGGGACGAAACCAAGACGGGAGATGTCAGCTGACATCCAGCGGTCCCCGACTCAGGGGAGGGCTTCCCTGGGCACCCCCGTCCAGCCAGTCCTTCCCCAGGTCTCACCTTACATCCGTGGGTGCCAGAGGGGGTGATGTGTGCTATGGCCACTGTTTCATAAAAGGCAGCACGTGCCAGAGGACAGCTCAGGGTTGGAGCAGCTGAACTTCTGAGGGTCAGACTTCCCAGGTGCGAGCAGAGCCCTCCTCCTGGGTTGTCTGGCTGTGCCTGTAACACGTGTGGTGGCGGGCTCATCCATCTAACTGGGAGACAGAGGATCATCCCAGGTGTGGGGCCATGGGCAGCTCAGTGGGGAGCCTTGTGAGTGTGCGATGTTCCTTCACCCAACTCACACGGCAGCGCTTCTTCAGCCTGCCTGCCGCCCATGTGGGGCCTGTCTCCCAGCTATGCCCGTGTCCACAGCGCTGGTCAGAGCTGGAGCCGACTCGGGTCAGTTCTCCTGCCCCCAGAGCCCCGATCTGCCTCGCCGTCCTGTCCGGTGCATAGCCGTGCGCTCCCGGACACTTGGGGACAGAGGGAGAGAGCCCTGCCCACATGGCGACTGCACAAGCCCGGCCACCAGACGCACAGACACCAGCTGGGATGGAGTCATGGACCCTGAGCAGGGAGCAGCCGAGCCCTGCCACATAGCGCAGGCCCGCTCCTGGGTCTTCCCACTGTCCCCCGGCCCCTGGGTGAAAGGGCTAGAGCCCCCAGGGGAAGGGCCGGGCCCCACTGGGCCCCTGTCCATGCCCCAGTGCGGTGTCTGCAAGAAACCCCAGTGAGGTGAGCACAGGTGGCCTGCCTGCACTACCGGGACTATGGACGGCCACCTGTATGTTTGTCTCTGGACATGGGTTTCCTCCTCCATCCTAGGAGCTCTGTCCCCTCCTTAGCGCCTTCTAGCCCCCTGTGTAGGTGGACTCGGGGCACAGCACCTGCCCAGCGTCCTAGTGACCCAGGGTGGCTTGCTGTGCTCTGGGGTGGGGGTGGTTTGCAGGACAGAGTCGGTGCTCCCACTGCTCTCACCCTCATGCCCCGGCGCCCCTGCGTCCTCGCCGTCTTTCTTTCGACGTCTCTGGAAGGAGGAGCTGAGCAGCGGGGTGCCCGGCCCTTCAGCCTCTTGCACAGGGCTGTCTTGCCTGTGGCACAGCAGTTGCCAGTCAACGCTCACCTCTCACCCCAGGGCGTGGGCTGGTGTCCCCATGACAATGATTCCTGGATGTGCTTTCCTGACAGCTCTCAGGCTGCTTCCACGCACGTCTGCTCAGGACACCCTGAGCCCCATGGTGTCGGGTCACTGGGCTGACGTGCCAGGCAGCAGTGTGCTGTAAGCCCCAGCCCCACCTCACTGGGGACTCTCAAGAGTGGACTCTGACTCTGGGTCACCCCATCCCCTCCTTGGAACCGCCAGATGTGGCAGCTGAGTCGGATGTGGCCAGTTCTCCCCACGCCCCATCACATCAGGGACTTTCAGGGTGTGCCTGGCCCACAGGAGGCCAGCAGCAAACCCACTCCTCTGTCACCCAGGGGTTCACCCTTGAAGGCTGGGACATCAGAAATCCCAGTGTTTGTCCTTCTCTTCCCCACACAGACTCTGTGGGATGAGACCAACGGGGTGACTGGTTAGATCCATGTCTCACCTGGGGATGCCCACAACTCTCCTTGGGTGCCCCCACCTTCCAGCCACGGGGCTTGATGGAGGCCTCAGGGCCCTGGAAACACTCAGGCTAGGCTTCCTTTGTGAAGGTCGGGAGTTGCGAGCATGTCCTGGAAAGACCTGACCCTCCATCCGCTCAGCTGGAGATGTGGGGCCAGTGGGTGAGCCAGGGCTAAGGACACATCCAGAAGTCTCCAAGGCTGGGGGTGGGGTTTAGAGAGCCCTTCTTAGGTTGCCAGGGCTCACCATGGTTACCTCCATTCTCTGTTGTTTTTAGTGCATGTTTAAGAAGTGAGGCTCAGATAAAGTAACTAAAGAAATTGTATTTCAAGGCCTCCCACAAAAGTCTAGGCAATGGGGGATAAAGGTCAGGTCAGAAGGGACAAGGGAAGGGTGCAGTCGTGGCTGGCCCCATGGGAGCCTGGCACCCTCCTGGTGGCTCTGCAACACCCTTGGCTTCGTGGCACCCTTGGGTGGAGCCTTCTAGCCCTCTGCCTGTGATCCCAGAGGCCCAGGAGGCGGGCTGTGGGATGTGGGCTCGCAGGGGGCCCCCACTGAGTCACCCCCTAGGTAGAGTGAGGACCAGGCAGCTATCTGGACCAGGTGTCCAGAAGGGAGGGGCCATGGGTCTCCCGCCCACACGCCCGAGTCCCGTGAGTGAGTGTGGCGTTGAGGCTTTTAGGGGCCCTGTGGGTCCTGCTCTCTGGCTCTAGACCTCCCCGCTGAGCCCTGACACCCGTCTGACCGGGGCTGAGGTGGGGAAGGACTCAGTGCCTGCTGACCGACCGTGGCCCATTGGTTATTCCAGGCCAAGTCCTTACGTGCTGCTGCGTCCGCCATGTGTCGCATGGCCCCCTTTCTATCTGTGCAGACTTCTGTTACGCGTTTTTAATTTGGTGTGACTTGTACTCGATAACAATAACCTTCTTAGCTCTCGTGTCCCTCCTACCCCAGCAGTTGACCAAGCTCCACCAGCTGGCCATGCAGCAAACCCCCTTTCCTCCCCTCGGACAGACCAACCCCGCTTTCCCCGGTACGTACCCAGCCGCCCTTTCTGACCTCTCTTCTCACCCGGGGCCTTTCTCTCTCCGAGCGTCTGTGTTCAGGGCAGCGAGCGGAGCAGGTAGGGCTGTCTGAGTGCTGGGCACGCTGCCGCGGGCGGGCAGGGATCTGTCTGATGTCTCTGTGCGGGTCAGTCACCCCACAGCTGGCCTTCCTGAAGGAGACGCCTCCCCCTCGAGGGTTCGTCCTGCTCTGCTGCCCGCTGGCCGTTGGGGAGGTCCTCCTGCAGGAGGCCGTACACCCGCAGGGCAGTCTGCCCGGACGGCGCCCCCGTAGCGCAGGGCGGCGCACCAGTCAGACTTTGAGCTTTCCTAGTTGAAGTGACCTTGCTTCTCTCCTTGAGGGCAAAACATTAAATCTGTTTCTTCTTTGCTCTCCAGGAGAAAAGCTGCCTTTACACTCCTCCGAAGAAGCTCAAAATCTGATGGGCCAATCGTCAGGTAAAATAAAACCACGCTAAATGGAGAGCCAGCAAGCCAGGAAGGGACCTGGCGGGTGGAAGGGGCCAGAGGGCCCCTCGATGAGCACCTTGGGGGAGGGCTGCAGCCATCTGGGGCCGGCCTGAGCGGCCACTCCAGGTCTGCACACGCGGCTCCAGGCTTCCACCTGTGGTTCTGCAGTCACAGTGATGGGTCAAGTCTCTGTCAGTGCTCAGGGCACAGCAGCCCCATCATGTGGAAGGTCATTTATCCTCCCAGGGCACAGCATGGAGGGCTGGAGGGAAGGGCCGACCAGGCTGTGAGTTTTCGTAGGAGAGACCACTCTGGGGTGGATCTGCACTGAACACCCCCTGACGTGGCAGGGCAGGCGTGAATTCCCAGATCCCGTCACCCAGGCTTGGATCAGGGAGCGTGGCTCCTTACAGGCTGTTTGGGAGCAAAGTCACTGGAAGCATGTGCCCTGAGCTTGGCAAGGGCCCTGTGACAGAGGCTCCCGCCACGCTCTGACCCACTCCCTATGCAGGCCTGGATCAGAGCAGAAGAGCGAGGGTCCGGCTTACGGGGAAGCTGGGGAGGGTCTCAGTCGCCACCCCCACTGCTGTTCTGGACCTCAGGGCATCTGCCTGTCATCTGTCCCTCAGGACCACAGGGGCCCGGCTGAGACCATGGGGCTCAGGGGTCATCTCTTGAGCTGAAACCCCAGCTCTGATGCTCCGTGTGCTTGCTGTGGGTTTCTTCTCGGTGTGGCTTTTAATTAGGCTAATGGAGATTTTAATGAGTGGAAATTAGAGGAAAACAGAATAATTTTGATTATGGAGCTGGATACCAACCTCTGCACAGTTCCGTATCTGGGTGATGACACGTGTCCAGGGGCTCTGTGCAGCCCTCTGCCGTTTATAGTGAGATTTCAGTAACCTCCGGGTTCCCCGGGAGACTGTCTGGGGGCCACCAGGGCCTGGCCTTCCCAGGAAGAACGCTCCCTCACCACACTCCTACCCCACCACAGCCCTCCCAGCACGACCTCAGAGACAGGGGCCTTGTGTTAACACAGCCCTGTGATGGTCTCCCTCTTCAGGGCCCCTGGGACCCTTAGAACTCAGGTGCACACACACCCCCATGCAGACACACCCCCCCTCACGTGCGTGGACACACATACCCCCATGTACATATGCATACACGCCACATGAGGCACATGCACACACACACAAGGGCACACATGCACCCCATGCACAGATGCACACATGTGCCCCCCATGCACAGGGGCACACACACATGCCATGGATATGCACACACACACACGGGCACACATGCACCCCATGCACAGATGCACACACGTGCCCCCATGCACATGGGCACACACACATGCCATGGATATGCACACACACACACGGGCACACATGCACCCCATGCACAGATGCACACACGTGCCCCCATGCACATGGGCACACACACACGCCATGCACACACACACACGCTCCCTCGTGCGTGGACACACACACCCCCATGTACATATGCATACACGCTGCACGAGGCACATGCACACACACACACATGCACACGGGCACCCCGTGCACAAATGCACACACGTGCCCCCCATGCACAGGGGCACACACACGTGCCATGAATATGCACACACATCTATGCACACGGCACACACACGCCATGCACACGCACACATGTGCCCCCGTGTACATGCACACATATGCCCTCCCATGCACACACACATACACACCCCATGCACATGGGCACACATACACCCCCCATACACACACACACACCCCCCACGTACACACACACACACGCATGCACACAGGTGCACAAACCCCCATGTACATATGGACTTGCACCCCCCATGCACATGCACACACACACCAGTGCACACGCACGCACACGTGCCATGGCAGCAGGTCAGGAGGCTGGATGGGTTATCTCACCCTGAGGCCACGTCACGTGCCCCCCAGCATTTGGGACTTGCGTGGGANACAAACCCCCATGTACATATGGACTTGCACCCCCCATGCACATGCACACACACACCAGTGCACACGCACGCACACGTGCCATGGCAGCAGGTCAGGAGGCTGGATGGGTTATCTCACCCTGAGGCCACGTCACGTGCCCCCCAGCATTTGGGACTTGCGTGGGAGAGGCAGTGCTTGCGACTCCTGAGAGGAAGCCCACCCCTGGGATGGCTTTAACACCTTTTCAACGAAGCCCCCTGGTTTGGAAAACACAAGCCAGGGAAGCAGGTGTGATCCCCAAACCAGGAGTCCTTGCATGGTACTCAGGACTAAGAAAGTCTCTGAGGTGACGTTTTAAATGTCACTGTTGATTGAGTGTGCATACAGATGGACCAGGGACTGGTAATTGTACTGAAATGCCTTTATAAAAGGAGATAAAGAGCAGGAGCTCCAGGTTTAGCTGTGTAAGAGAAACTGACGGACGGTTTGGGATGAGCTGGTTTGTTCAGCACAGCTGAGCCCTGTGCTCCACGGGCCCCAGAACAGCCTCCGCCTCACTCGGTCCCTGTGCTTGAGACACCGGGGGCCACCGCATGCACGTCTTATTCCAGGGACATGGTTGCCGTGGAGGAGGACATGTGGGCAGGGACCGGGCCATCTCGTTTGTCAGGAGCCCCTGGGCATGTGGGGATCAGGCTGAGAGGCAGGGACCAGCGAGGGAGGAGCAGGAGGTGGGCAAAGGGCTCAGGTCCCAGAATGTTCTGAACTCTGGAATGTTCCAGAGTGGCGCCTGCGATGCCTGGCTGCAGGGGCGAGAGGGGTGGAGCCGAGGCAGGACGGCAGGGTTGCAGCCTAAGGCTGAAGCTTGAGCTGGCTCCTGACAGGGTGTAAGCGCCTGGTATGAAGGAGTACTCTGCCNAGAATGTTCTGAACTCTGGAATGTTCCAGAGTGGCGCCTGCGATGCCTGGCTGCAGGGGCGAGAGGGGTGGAGCCGAGGCAGGACGGCAGGGTTGCAGCCTAAGGCTGAAGCTTGAGCTGGCTCCTGACAGGGTGTAAGCGCCTGGTATGAAGGAGTACTCTGCCCGGTGATTGCCTCCCTCCCCTCGGGGCCCCTCAAGGCCCCCCTGTTTTGTAGTCACTGTTTCGGAAGCAAGTGTGGGACTTGTCCTTGATCCTGAGAGGCTGACTCTGACTTAGTGGGTCCTGAGCTGGGATTTGTAGAGATGGAAGCTGCGACATGTGAGGAGCTGGGCCTGGGTGCTCATCTTCGCCTAGACACCCTGTGGAAAGGCACGTCTTCCCCGGCCCGGCTCTCGGGCCAGCCTCCCTGCCCCAAAACTGAAAGTGTTGTGGGGGGCCAGAGCCACGGGGCCTGCAAGGGAAGTGGGGGAGGCTGGGGCAGCAGAGGCGGCTGTGCTGGCGAATCTGGGCCACCCAGGGCTGGTGTGACCAGCGTGGCCTGCACACCAGGCATAGACACCAGGGGCTCTGAGCGATGTCTCAGGAGGCTGTGCCACATGGCAGACAAGTGACACAAGTTGACCCAGGAAGAAAAGGGGAGCCACCTCCTGCCAGGTTCCTACTCCCTGTTTGAGAGATGCTGGGTCAGGAGAGGGGTGGCAGTTGGGACCCAGAGCTCACAGGCCCCAGCCCCCAGCTGTGCAGACCCTGCCCTGGGCATTCCCCAGCCCTGCCTGCCTGTGGCCGAGGAGGGAGCGGGGTCAGGTGCCCACGTGGTGGGAACAGCCTTCCCCCAGCCTTCACTCGCCTAACCTTGTCCTCTCACTGTGCCCAGGTCTGGACGCCAGCCCCCCGGCCAGCACTCATGAGCTCACCATTCCCAATGATGTGAGTACGTCCAGCCTCACCTGCCTGAGCCCACGTGCACCCCCGCCCCATTAAGCAGCTGAATGCCCTTGGGGGTGGATGACGTCACCCCCAAGTTACCAGACGGGGAGGCTCCAGGGGGGCATCAGGGTGAGCTCAGAACGAAGATGCCAGAGCTGCCTAGGGATCCTGGCTGCCCGGCGAAGGGCCTGCCCTGGTTCAGGGTCACCCTGGGACAGGTGGGGACAGAGCACCCCTAAGGCCCCTGGAGGGCCTCCCACACTTCCCCCCATACCCCTGACACGCTTCCTTCACAGGGCCTCACACACTCCCTTCACACACATCCCCCACTGCTCTCCCCATGCCCTCCACCACATAGCCCCAACATAATCCCTCACAGGGTCTCCCATACACTCCTCCCACGCCCTCCATCCACACTTNCCTCCCACACTTCCCCCCATACCCCTGACACGCTTCCTTCACAGGGCCTCACACACTCCCTTCACACACATCCCCCACTGCTCTCCCCATGCCCTCCACCACATAGCCCCAACATAATCCCTCACAGGGTCTCCCATACACTCCTCCCACGCCCTCCATCCACACTTCCGCCACACGCTCCCCTCACACCTTCCCTTACACACTCTCTCACACACTCTGTTACACCCTCCTTCACACACTCAGCTATCTCCCAGCCATCCTCTGGAACCTCGAGTCGTCCTAAGAATGCCAACTCCAGTCCCCAAACCAAGACCCCAGGGCGGGTGTGGATCTGGTGTCCTTGGAGGGCCAGCAGCCTGGGGGGCATGGCGATGGCTAGGGACATGCCTCTACAGCTCCTGTGTCCACTCAAACATCCCTCTAGCCCGAGGGTGCAGCCTAGAGGGGCCACCGTGGCCTCAGGCCCGCAGAGGACACTGAGCCTGGTGAGGGGTCTCCATGACTGCAGGCTCTTCATTTGACGGGACTTCTATAGTCAAGGCCTCGCGGCTTCCATCCTCCAGCAGGAGTGGAGGCGTGCCTCTCGGGGTGACCGGGGAAGGAACCAAGCGGGACCCCCAGGTCCCCTTACGTCTCGGCTGCACTCAGGCCGCAGTGGATTCTCTCCGAGACGCTCCTGCATCCTTTCTTCCAGCTAATAGGCTGCATAATTGGACGCCAAGGGACCAAAATCAATGAAATTCGACAGATGTCTGGAGCACAGATCAAAATCGCCAATGCCACGGAAGGGTCATCAGAGCGCCAGATCACCATCACGGGGACCCCAGCCAACATCAGCCTTGCCCAGTACCTCATCAACGCCAGGTGAGCACCTAGGTGGGGCCTGGACTGGCCTGCCTCCCAGGGTTCTCTTCTTGGGGTGGGACGTGCTTGGAGAGTCTCCAGGTGATACAGGACCGCACGCTCCTCTGTCCTCTCACCCTTGACTTCCACCATCTAGCCATGCCCACATGGCCCCACACAAGTCGCTGGGCATTGACACCCTACATGGCATGCTGTGGGGAGCCCCACGTCCACGCCTCCCTGGCAGGGCGACTCCTGCACCCCTTCCCACAGTGGCAGCAGAAATGGCCGTGGCAGCCTGGGCCTGTCCACATCCCCCTCACCCCAACCCCATGTGGTGACTGGCATGCAGGCCCCAGGCGGTGAAGGAGGGGTCAAGACTCTGAGGACACCTCGACCGTGAGAACATGGTGACCCCTGACCTGTGCCCTTGTCTCTTCCAGGCTGACATCCGAGGTCACCGGAATGGGCGCTCTCTAACCCCACTGCGCCCCTACGCCCACCACCTGTGCAGACTGCCCCCTGCCCCCCGCAGATGTAGAGGTTTCTTTACCAACAGAAGCTATCTGTGCCTGCCCTAGACCTGTGCCCACAACACTCCAAGTGTGTCTGGGGCCCCCGGCTCCACCCTGACACTTTCCAAGTTCATTTACGCCTGCTCCTCACGCGTTGGCATGCCACGTCCATTATTTTAAAGGCTTTGTGGCCACTCCCATTCATGACGCTCTAGAAACGCTGTTCCTTAGTGTCCGTGTAACCTTTTTAAGACTTGGTTTGACATGTGGATGTTGTCTCCGAGGCCCCAAAGCTGTGGCCGCAGGAAGCCGCCTCCCCTGGTGCCCTCGGCCTTGTCTCCAGGGGCCGCACGGGTCAGCACCAGGTGGGGTAGACATCTCCCTATGTCCAAGGGCAGGAGAGTAGAGGGCTTGGGGTTGTGACAGGGGAGGATGGAGTGGGCTGCTGGGCCCCAGGCATCTGTCTTTGGGGCTGACAGTGTGGACCAGCCGGGAGGCACCTCTGCACTGGGAGCCAGTTCAATAAATGATGCGCGCTGCCCCTCATCTTGGACTCCTCTCTGTGACCTCCCCACCCCTCCCCCCACCACCACGCTCAGACCCCAAACATGTCAAGGAGCGGCTCCACCTTCTCAGACAAAGTGAGATTCCACCTGCTCCCACTTTCAGGGTTCAGCTTGTATGAGTCTTGCTCAACTTCTGCAAAGCTGCTTGGATGGCAGAAATGTAACCCCAAATCCAGTGTCTGCAAGTGAGGCCACCCCCTCCTCCTCCGGTCACACTGGTACTCAGTGGCCCTGAGCTTCCCAGTGGGAGCCCATTCCTCTCCACTGCCCCGCCCCAGCTTAGCCCACCTGTGCTCACCCGCAGAGCCCACCACACACCTCTCTGTGCTGAAGTCTGGGGGACCCAGGCCTGGGGCAGAGGGCTGCCTTGTTATGTGGCCCTGGGCCGCATGGGCTCTGCCTCCTCGGGCCAGATCTGGGCTCACGGGTGCTGTGGCAGGTGGGGGTCTGGAGGTGAGGCGAGGCCAAGCCCCTGCCACAGGCACCACCCCCCTGCATGACCGAGAGTCCAAGCAGCCCAGGGGGCTCTTCCTCGGTGCCCACCCCTCAGCAGGAGCCCCTCTGTGTCTGCCCCGTGAGGAGGCCGCCCTGCTCCTCAGATTCCAGCCAGGCCTCCAGTGCTTGGGCATACAGGTACCCTGCCCCGCCCTCCCTGGAGTTCACTGGTGGAGGCTGGGTGCACAGCATAGAGACGCCCGGCTGTACTGCAAGCCGCCGTTTAGGGCTGCAGCTCACTCACCCACTGGACACGTTGGCCAGGTGCAGGCCACAGTTCGGGGCCTGGAGGCGACAGGGACAAGGTGGGCACCAGCCTTCCTCTGGGGACCTCAGTCAGCGGTGGTGGCAGTGGAGTGCCTTAGAGAGCCAGAGCCAGCCGTGGGGTGGGGGGGATGTAGGAAGTGCTGTGTCCATGCTGGGGCTTGAGAAGCCGCAGGCTGAGGGGGAGCTGAGATGTGGCCCCAGAAGTGAACTCATCTGGAGGAGAACAGCAAGTCGAGGGGCAGCCAGGGCAGCAGGAGCTGGTTCAGGGGGCCAGGGGGCACAGGGAAGATGGGGTGGGGCCGGGCCAGGGCACCGGCTCTGGAGGAGGAACACACAGTCTTCCCTTCGGATCCCGAGTGTGCTGTGGGAGGAAGAGGGTCCAGGTTGCTTGCGTGGAGGCCCTTGCCTTGAGGCAAACAGCAGTTTGCCCTCCACGTAGGGAGACCGCAGCTGAGGGTGGGGGAGATGGGAGCTTGGCTGGGGACATGCCGGGGTTGAGATACGCCAGCCCACCGTCCAGGCAGGGGAGGCAGGGAAGCAGCAGGCCAGGTGCCACAGGAGGAGCCCTGAGGGGCACCACACAGGACACCCCCTGGGCATCAGGAAGAGGGGTCTCACTTGTGCCACCCGGCCTGAGACCCAGTGTGAGGCCCAAACGAGATGCTGGTGTACCAGGTGTGTCGTGAGCCCAGCTGATGCTCGGCACCTGCAGGAGCAGGCCTGCCCGTGGAGCAGGCTCACTCCTCCGTGCTCGCAAATACAACTGCTGTGGGTGTTTCTGTACAAGTCTTTGTCGGAGGTGAATACCTAGGAGTGAAGTGACTGGGGCGCGTGACGTGTGTGTCTAAGAAACTGTCGAGCTGTCCTTGGACGTGGTTGGACCGTTGTTTGTTCTCTCCACGTTGCATGAAAGCTCCAGTTGCTCCATGTCTTCAGCAGGTGAGGTGCGCTCAGGCTCCTTAATATTAGCTGTTTTACGGGGTGTGAAACGGCACCTCTTCGTGATTCTAGCATTTCCCTTACGACACAAATGTTGAGCATCTCTTCTCCCCTAAAGTGTTTATTCTCATCTTTTGCCTGTTTCTTACTGTGACTTTATGAGATACATCATATGCTTTGTAAATATTTTCCTCCATCCTATGGCTTGTCTTTTCATTCTCCAGTAATGTCTTTTGAAAAGCAAAAGTTTTTAATTTTGATGAAGTCTGAGTTATTGATTGGATTACGGATTGGGCTTTGAATGTCATATCTAGTAATCTTTGACTAAACCAAGGTTACAAAGATTTTCCTCATCATTTTCTTCTAGACATTTTGTACTTTTATTTTCTCACTGAATTGCCTTTGCTCCTTTATCAAAAATTAGTTTTCCCTGTATGTGCAGCTTTATTTGGGGGCTGTCTAGTCTGTTCGCTAATCTATTTGTCTATCTTTATTCCAATGCCAGGCTGTTTTGATTACTGTAGCCTTATCATGTCATAGAGTTGTGGTGGTCCTCCAACATTGTTCTTCTTTTCGAAGTTGTTTTGAGTATTTAAGTCCTTTTTCAATTTCTATATGAATTTTAGAGTCAGCTGATAATTTTACACACACCAAAAGTGTGCTCTGGCTCGATTAGGATGGTGTAGAATCTATTACTTAATTTGAACGTAATTGACAGGTTAAAAATATCAGGTCATTTGACCTGTGAACAAGGTATATCTCTCCATCTATTTATGAGTTATTTAATTTCTTTCAAAATGTTTCATAGTTCTCAGTGTACAGGTTTATAAGCTTTTGTCAGACCTACCCTGAAATATTTCATATTTTCCATACTGTTTTAAATATTTAACTTTAGTTTATAATTTTTCATTGCTAGTATATAGAAATACAGTGAATCTGTGTGTGTGTGTATATATATATATATATATATATGTATATATAGTTTCTTAGAATCTGTGCAAACAGTAGAAAAGATCAATGAAGCTAAGAGCTTATTCTTTGAAAACATAAAGAAAATTGATAAACCTTTAGCCAAACTCATCAAGAAAAAGACGGGGGGTCCAGATCAATAAAATCAGAAATTCAAAAGGAGAAGTTTCAAGCAATACCACAGAAATACAGAAGATCATAGGAGTAATACAATAAGTTCAGTTAAGGAGCTCAGTCGTGTCCAACTCTTTGAGACCCCATGAACTGCAGCATGCCAACTTTCCCTGTCCATCACCAACTCCTGAAGCTTGCTCAAACTTGTGTCCATCCAGACGGTGATGCCATCCAACTATCTCATCTTCTGTCATCCCCTTCACTCTGCATAGAAGTTAAATAAGCAGGGTGACACTATACAGCCTTGATGTACTCCTTTCCCAATTTGGAACCAGTACATTGTTCCATGTTCAGTTCTAACTGTTGCTTCTTGACCTATATAGATTTCTCAGGAGGCAGGTAAGGCGGTCTGGTATTCCCATCTCTTGAAGAATTTTCCACAGTTTGTTGTGATCCACATGGTCAAAGGCTTTAGCATAATCAATGAAGCAGAAGGAGANACCAGTACATTGTTCCATGTTCAGTTCTAACTGTTGCTTCTTGACCTATATAGATTTCTCAGGAGGCAGGTAAGGCGGTCTGGTATTCCCATCTCTTGAAGAATTTTCCACAGTTTGTTGTGATCCACATGGTCAAAGGCTTTAGCATAATCAATGAAGCAGAAGGAGATGTTTTTATGGAACTCTCTTGCTTTTTGTATGAGCCAACGGATGTTGGCAATGTGATCTCTGCTTCCTCTGCCTTTTCTAAATCCAGTTTGTGCATTTGGAAATTCTTGGTTCACCTACTGTTGAAGCCTAGCTTGAAGGATTTTGAGCATTACTTTGCTAGCATGTTAAATGAGTGCAGTTGTGCATTAGTTTGCACATTTTTTGGCATTGCCCTTCTTTGGGATTGGAATAAAAACTGATCTTTTCCAGTTCTGTGGCCACTACTGAGTTTTCCAAATTTGCTGATATATTCAGTGCAGCATTTTCACAGCATCATCTTTTAGGATTTGAAATAGCTCAGCTGGAATTCCATCACCTCCAC
>SJYA01004467.1:0-33509 GCA_006410615.1 Neotragus moschatus
GGACGTGGGGCGGCTCGCAGCCGCCTGCGCTTAGTGAGCCGGCGGCTCGCAGCCGCCTGCGCTTAGTGAAATGTATTATATTTTAATCAATTCTCTGTTGTTTAAATTTTATATTATTTCCAATTTTTTCACTATAATATTGCATCACACACTCCTAAAGATAAATCCTTCTACACATCCCTAAGCTACCATGTGTAGAATTTTCTTGAGATTAAAGAGATGAATTGGTGGGTCAAAGGGTAGCTAGAGGTTTTTTGATCCATACTGTCAAGATGTTCTCCAGAAAGGCTATACCAGCGTCATACTGATCAGCTGTACACAGGAGCAATTATTTCAAGACTTCTGTAACACTGAGTATTGATCATTGTTTTTCAACCTCATTTATTTTCATGTGCATCCCAAATTTCAAATTCGTTTCATCAGATTCTTTTCAACACAGTCCAGTGCGTTCAACTCCTTTTTGAGCTTCTGTGTCCAGAACTAGGCATGATAATCCAGATGTGTTCTGACCTACACCAAGCAAAAATGGACTATTTCCTCCCTTTCTCTGAACAAGAGACTCTAATAATGCAGCCCACGGCTGATTCCACTTTATTGGCAGCTGACTTGTATTCAATATGCCCTTGCTTCTTTGTTCACATGCACTGCAAATAAATCTGGTATTTCCCATTATGTATTTGCAAATTTTATTTTTCTAAAACCAAAGTAAAGAACATTCCATATTATCGAATTGTGTCTGTATATTTTGGCCCTTTTCTTCCAGTGTCTCAGATATTTTTGGTCCTAAATCTGTGATCTCATGTTTTTACTATTCCATAACTATGACAAGGATCAGGAGGTAAGAAAAGGAATGAAGAGTTACTGAGTGTCTACAGCATGTCAAGTTACAGACTAGACGTTTATATAAGTTAAAATCATACAGTACATTTAAGAAGATAATGACGTTGATGTTGATATCTTCATTCCAAATATTAGAACGTGAGGTGTACAGGGATTATTTGTCTTTGGCAAGTCCATACAGCCAATACAGACAAGAGATGGATTGGCAAGTCTAACTGTGGTCCTTGCTATTCCCTGGGTTCCAAGCCAGGCTTTTGCTTATTTAAGGCAAGGACATCAATGTCAGTGAGAACTAGATAGAAAAGAGAACTTGAGAGCTCATGGCTACAGAACTCTCTACAAATTGACGTTAATCCTTTAATGAAAACTTTTTGTAAACATATAATTAAGTAAACTGACTATACTATTGAACACACTACAATTTCCTCTTTTATAAATCAACACAGAAATATTGCTCATTCAGTAAGTATCTATTGAAAGCTTATCATATACCAGGAACCAGGCACGCAGAGAGGGTGAAACAAAAATATTCCCTGTCGTCATAGAACCTGCACTTAAGATGGAATATCCAGGTAAATATGTAAAAAGCAATGCACCTATGAGAAGGTTTGTCAAATATCTTGCTGACATTAGATATCTATGTAATAGTATCTCCTTGATCTGTTTGTGCAACAAATCTATCCAAAGTAGAACTGCAATTCACCTGGCATGATTTATTCTCAGTGAACCCAAGATGGCTCCTAGGGCTCCCAACTTCTGACCCCACAACTCATTATATAAGTCTGACCAACTGATCTTATTGCCCTTGAGAATCAAAGTCAAGTTCCAAAATGCTTCGTCACCTATTTGAAATCAGAATATGTCCTTCCAAAATTCTGCAAGTTTCTCTGCCTAACTTGATTCCTTGAAGAGAATAAGTAACTGTTATTCTGAAAATATATCCTCACATTATTTTAGCTCTGGAAAAGGAATCTCCTTAGATTTGGAGACTGAACTTGAGGAATGCACTCCAAAATAAAACCTAGTACCTCCTCCTGCGGTAGAACCTCACTCCTTTTGAAATATCTTTATTCGTCCTTTACAGTTTTCAGATTTTTTTTCTTAATATAAGTGACATGTCTGACAAATTCAGAATGAATTTAGTTTTCCACTCTCATCTGGTAATAAGGTTTCAGTTGTTTCATCCAATGAGACAATCATTTTCTTGTCCTTATTGTTCCAAAAGCAATTTTAAAAGCTTGTTTTATTTCTGCTTGTTTTCTTTCAAATTTGCCCACCATGCACTGACAAATGTGAAGTCTCATCCTTTCTGGGAGTATCTTTATAACTTTGGGCTAAACTGTTACACATTCTTGGGCTTTTTTCCATCTGTTAGTTTCCTGCACCTCCAGTTTCCTCTTCTATGCTTCCCCAGATTCTTCCTTCATTGTAATTCTCTGTGATTATTTGCTCAGAGTTTCATTTTTCAGAGTCTTCCTCTCTGTAATATATCTATTTTATTTTAGCGTCTCTGCCATAGAACCAGAAAAATCTATCCTCTGACATTAAAATATTACGTGTATATGTGTTCATAAATTCTTGGTTATAATTTTTCATCTCTTGAAATAGAAATGTTATTTCTTGGTTTAATAATATCCAGTGCTGGAAAGGGTTTTATGAAATGATCATTTTCCTAAATTGCTGCAAGCAGAGCAAATTTGCACAACCCTTTTGGGAAGCAATTTGGCAGTATAAAAAAGAGCCTTAAAAAATGTCCAACCCTTTTGACCCACTTCTGGGAATTCACCCTAAGGAAATCACCCTAAATATAGGAAAGGCTTTACACAGCATTATGCTCATTGAAATGCTATTTATGAACATAGAAAAGTGAAAAATCGGTTTATTACATGTGCAGCTTGAGGGGGAGTAATTAATTATTCTGGAATATTAAAAGGGTGTTGATGATAAGATGTTATATAAAATATTTGTGTCAAACATTAATTTTGAGAAAGGGGGGCAAAGAAACATAAATTCTATATCATAAAATGATAATCATTGAATATAGTAGAGATTCTCCTGATGGCGTAAGAGAATAAGGTGTTATTAAATAGCAGGCCAACCCTCTTGCAGATAACAACAATAAATCTTGGACAAAAAAAAAACAAAACAA
Source organism: Neotragus moschatus (assembly GCA_006410615.1). Lineage (NCBI taxonomy): Eukaryota > Metazoa > Chordata > Mammalia > Artiodactyla > Bovidae > Neotragus > Neotragus moschatus. The sequence continues at coordinate 2,990 of SJYA01004467.1, forward strand.
AAAGGAAACCAGCAAAATATAACAAAACTATTAACCGGGGATTCTGGAAAATAAATAAAAGCATATACACTTTAGGAAGGAGTTGAAACTTAGAGACAGTAGGCAGCATTGGGTAAACTTTCTATGTTTCAGACTTGGTCCTGAGGGTAGATCACAGTCTTAATGTGGCTCAGGCCAACAGAAACACCAGGACCAAGACTGCTGTTTTACTGGACTGAGGACTCGGCGAATCAGTCAATGCTGCCAAGGAGTAAGAGTGAGATCCAAAATAAAAGGAGAGACCTAGAGAAGGGTCTTGTGTGCTATCTCTGCCCACATTCCTAGCTGCCACTGAACCATGGTATGGATAAGGCAGGCTCCAATCAGCTCAGCTGGAGAAAGAAATAATAGTAGTAACTGAGATTTAAGCAGTTGCTCACCACAGGCAAAACAGCTGGAGTCTGATCAAGTTCACTGCCTGCAAAACAACATTCAAATTCTTTGCAGAAACAGAATCCAAGAATTTTCATACAATAAATTCAAAATTTCTAGAATTAAATCCAAAATTCTTTAACATATGGTGACCCAGGAAAATTTTATCCATTCCCAAGGGAAAAGACAATCAGTGAAAGCCAACCTAAGGTGATCCAGACAGACAAGAACCTTAAGATAACTACTATAATTGTGCTCAATGGGATAAAAAAGAAGATAATTATAGTGAATATAAAATATAAAAATTATGAGCAGGAAAATTATACATACAGCAAATGAAGGTTTTTAGAAGCAAAAAGCTAAATGTGTAATTAAAAAAATAAAAAAAAAACCACTGGGTGGGCTAAACAGAATGGAAATAACAGAGGAAAGAATCATTGATCTTAAAAACAGATTAATAGAAATTCTCTAACTGAAGAAGAGAGACATGAAAACTTGAAAAAAAAAGCAAAAGTGTTTAAGGGATCCAAGGCACAATATCAAAAGTTCTAAATATAGAGTCACAGAAGGCAGAGAGAGAACATAATAATAAGTTTAGAAAATGAAAGTAATAATGGTTGAAATGTACCAAATTTAGTATATGAACTAGCAAATCCACAAAGTTGAAGGAACACAATAAATATGAGAGAAAAAAGCCTATCCTTATAGTCAAACAGCTAAAAATAAAATACAGACACATCTTTGTTCTTAGCCATTTCAATATGGCAAGAAAAAGAAATAAAAACACAGGTTATAAAGGAAAAAATGACGCAATTCTTTTTGCAGATGACATGACTGTTTAGAAAAAGAACGATAAAATATTCCAAAACAACTATTAGAATAAATGACTTTGGCTTGAATGATGAAAGTTTAACATAAGAACGTTAATTGTATTTACATATATAGGCAACAAACAATTGGAAAATAAAATTTAAAAACACTTCCATGCAACAGTACAAGAAACTCTAAACTACTTAATAATGCGTTTAGAAAAAGCCATGAAAGATCTCTTCAATGAAAACAACATAAAATTGCAAAAGGAAATTAAAGAAAACCTTAATAAGTGGAGAAACATATCACATTTGTGGGTTGCAGGACTCAATATTGTAAAGATGCCATATACCCTCAGATTATCTATAGGTTAAATGAAATACTACTTACAATCCCAGAAGCTTTTTTTTTTGGTAGAAATTGACAAGGTGATTTTAAAATTGATATGGAAGCACAAATAATCTCAAACAGCCAAGCGATACTAAAGTAGGATGGAACTGAAGGACGCATGCTGCCTGTTTTGAAGGTTTGTAACTAGTAACCAAGACGGTGCATTATTGGCTAAAGGACAGGTCTGTAGATCAGTGCAGCACAAGAGTTCATGAATGTACACAACGGCTTTGTCGTAATGTTGCCAAAGGAAAAGCCTTCTCTACAAATGGTGCTGGAGCAACTGGAGAGCCACACGCTGCAGGAAGTGAGCACAGACCCTTCGTTCATGCTGTACATACATATTAACTCAAAATGGACCCTAGAACTAAGTGTAAACACTAAAACTGTTAGCCTTCCAATAGAAAACAGGAAATATGTCTTTGTGGCATTGGAGTAGGCAAATATCTTAGATATGGAATTAAATGCATGAACAGTAAAATAAAAAGATATATAAATTTGACTTTATACAGATAAAAAAATCTTCTGAAGATATCACTAAGACAACCCATACAATAGGAGAAACTGTCATACATATATCTGAGAAAGGACTTGTATCCATAATATATGAAGACTCCTTACAATTATATAAAAAGGACACAAAAAACTCAGTTTAAAAATTGGCAAGTTACTTAAAGAAATACCTCAATAAAACAAATCTCAGAATGGAAACCAGTACATACAAAGATGCTTAAACTCTTTATTCCTCAGGAAAATACAACTAAATTCCAATGAGATACCACTACACAACTATTAGAACGGCTATTAAAAAAAAAACATCTAGCCATTCTAATGGTTGCGTAGTGGTTTCTCATTGTGATTTAATGAGCCTTACCAGTTTTGACAAAGTCTTCAAGCACATGAAACTCTCAAACAATGCTGATGAGAATGTGCATCGAGCATTCAATTTGAAAAAATATGTATTTCTTGAAAAGTTAAAACCACAACAACCATATGACCAGGATATTCCATTCCTAGTCATTTACTACAGAGAAAGGAAAACATATGTTCACACAAAGAATTGTGCATGAACACTCATAGCGACTTTATACACAGTAGCACAAAACTGCAACCAACACCAGTGTCCATCAACAGGTGAATACATAAGATAAAGCATATCCACACAATGGAATAATAGTCAATATTTTAGAAAGGAACTTATGATTTATGCAAGAGAGATGAATTCCAAGGTAGCTAAGTAGAATGAAAGATATCACACAGAAAGCATACAAACCGCAACATGACGTTTACATGAGATTCTAGAAAAGGCAAACTCAGCCTGCTGCTGCTGCTGCTGCTGCTGCTAAGTCGCTTCAATTGTGTCTGACTCTGTGTGACCCCACAGACAGCAGCCCACCAGGCTCCTCGGCCTCCAGTGACCAAAAAGAGGGTCTGTGGTCGCCTGATATTGTGGACGAAAGGACACTTTGTGAAATGTGGCAAGGGATCTTTTGGAGGTGATGAAAGTGTTCGCTGCTTTATATTGGGTTGGCCAAAATGCCCATTGGGTTTTTCCAGAATAGCTTATGGAGAACCTGAACAAATTTCTTGGCCAACCCAACACATCTCCAAAACTCAATGAATTGTGCACTCTAAATGGATGCAGTTTATTATACACAAAATGCACCTTAGTTGATTCTTAAATTGCACAGAAAAAATATAAATCAAGCTTGAAAATAAACTAGAGCAAAATTTAAATGTTGGCAATATTTGAATAATGGGGTAACAGAAAATTTTTATTTTTCTGGTTGCACTTTTAGGAATTTTAGAAATGTGCTTTAATAACACAAATCATTTTAAATTAAAAAAATGAACAAGTTTATGACATGTATTAGATTAAAATCAGCCTCCTGTTCCTAGTTCAGTGTATGACTAATATACACATTTTTGTTTAAAACATATTGTTTCTAAACAATATGCTTTTTGTTGGTTAGAATCAAGGGCGAAGAGGTAATCCAAGAGGATTAGTATTCTTTCTCCTCTACATTTCAGGTGTGAAACCGGAGAAGAGACAATTCAATAACTTATTATAAACAGCATTTTCAGCAGAATAAGTCTTCCTGTAGCTATCTGAGGAACTGAGGCCTTCACTGATATGTTGCATTCGTTCTGAACTGTTTTGTGTTTTCAAAATTCATTATACAGCCATCATCAAGGAGCCAAAAATGATTGGCTTTGGAGACAGGATACCTGAGTTTGAGTCTTGGTTCTTTAATTCTGTTTTACTGTGGTGGCTAAACACACCTCTCATTGAGAAGGAGGATCTCCTACCTTTGAATGGATGGGCTTGTTCCTCCTCTGACAACAAAATGGTGGAGGTGAGGCTTACAACTTCCAAGGCTCAGTCATAAAAGGCCATGAAGTTCTGGCTGGTTCTCTTGGGAGGGTTGTGCTGGGAGAAGTCAGTCACCATCCAAGAAATCTGACTACCCAGGGCCCACCGTGTTGGAGAGACCACCTGTGGAAGTGCTAGTCACTAGCCTGGTTGAGCTCCTAGTCAATTAGAAGCAGCAGCTGCCAGCCACGCAAGTGGCCCATTTTGGCTGCCATTTTGGCTGACTCTCCAGATGACTGTATCCCCATCTGGTGCTTGGCTGTAGCCGTAAGGAAGACTCCAAGCAAGAGCTGCCCCAGCCAAGTCCTGACCCACAAACCTGTGGATAAAATAAAATGGTGGTTGTTTTTAGCCACAATATTTGGGGTAACTTTTTATGGAACAACAATACCTGTAATAGTGATTGTGGGTGAAGGACTTGATGTCTTTAAACTCTTTCGTCTTAACATCTCTGATGGAATATCGTCTACTGCTGCTGCAATAGCTGAAAAGGATCACGTGAACTTTGAAGCTCTGAGCAAATATGTGTAGTTTTATTTTATGCACTTCTGTATATGTTTACTCAACACACTAACTGAATACCTAAGGGATCTTCCTGACTCAGGGATCGAACCTGAGTCTCCCGCATTGCAGGCAGACACTTTACCCTCTGAGCCACCAGGGAAGCCCCGATTGAATATCTATTATATGTTGAGTCTGTGTGGTAGGCTAGGGGTATAATCATTAATAAGACACAATCATAGTCACACAACTCAGATTTGGATAGAGGAAGCAGTCAAGAAACCAGGTGATGGAATGAAGTGTAGAAAGGCCACCCTATGGGTCAGCGCAGGAACTGTGGGAACACATCGTAGTAGGGGCTTGCTCCTGCGATCCTGGGCATGGCAGAGAGAACAGTCAGGACTTTGGCTTAGATGTGTGGGGACAGGAGAGGCTGAGAAGGGAGGAAAGACACTGCAAAAGAGACAAAGAATATCTAGCTTACTCAGTAGTGAATGAGCTGAAACTAAGAAAGGAATGTGGAATGCTGTACAGAGGAAGGTTGGCTTTTTTTTTTTTTGGTGACCTATGTAAATCTTGGTGAAAAAAAGATTTCACAGTGTGGCATGAAAGAGGCACTGTAAAATCTGCCTTCCATGCACCTGTCTGGGCACACAATAACTAGAGAAACGAAAAATCAAGACAATAGACTACATAATTACTACCCTTAAATAACCTGTGTCACTTTGGACAAGTAAGCGGGAGACAAGCCTAAGGGTACAAGATTTCATGAGAAACTTATTCCGCTCAATGCAAGGATGGAACGTGGTGAGACTAGGAGGCAACCGTGGAAGCCTGGCTCCAGAATCTTTTCAAAGCTCCTCTTTCCCTGTCAGAGTTACCCAGGGATAGGCCTGCCTCCCTAGACCTGACGGTTCTGCCAGTAGGTCTCCCTTGACCCTCAGGTGATCGTGATCACACTCACAAAGTGTCTAGGGGTGGAAGGGCTGGAGGAGGGGAGAATCGAAGTATCAGCAAAAAATAAAAAAGAAGTCACCCTCCCATTCACCATTTAAGCAGGTCCATTTAACAACTCCACAATGTCAACAGAATAAAAGGCTTGCTATCAATGTCTAACATCAGGTGTCTCAGAGGCGAGAGTGGAATAACTGATTCACCGTCAGCTCTTGCGTCTCTATCCCTGGCGCTCTGCTGCTAAACCACCTGTCGACAGTATGATAGCATTTGCGACTGGTGATGGGGGGTGAGGACAGTGAGCTTCTCAGAGTAATCAAAACCTCAGGCAGGTGAAGAGGAGAGAGGAGGGGACCTGTTTGGAATGAGGAACCTCGGTTTCCCCTTCATTGTGAAAGGCCTATTACTCTCCATGGCAGAGACAAGAAGCGTGCTAAGTTGTTCCAGTCATGTACAACTCTTCACAACTCCATGAACTACAGCCTGCCAGGCTCCTCTGTCCATGGGATTCTCCAGGCAAGACTACTGGAGTGGGTTGAAATTTCCTCCTTCAGGGGATCTTCCTGACCCAGGGATCGAATCCATGTCTCTGACATCTCTTGCACTGGCAGGTGAGTTCTTTACCACTAGTGCCACGTGGGAAGTGCCAGAGACAAGAAGGGCTCCTGAAAAATGCCAAATTTAATGAGCTCAGATCCATGTGAAATGGACTCAACTCAATTTGCTATTTGCACTCCTTCTTTTCTCTCTTGAAGAAGCATGCGGTTTAAGACAGCTTATGGATTGGAGTGGGGGCAGGAAGTAAAGTTAATAAACGAGGAAGAAAAAGAAAAATCAAGCAGCTGTGATACACAGAGTGGTGCCAAGCCAGTTGTTTTAGGAAAGAGCGGGGGACTTTCTTAGGGGCAGGAAGATTCTCCCATAACATCTCAAAATGTAGGTAGGGGCTTCACCCCTCTCTTAGCTCTTGGTATGGAACCAGGCATACAGAAGGTGCCAACAAAGCTTGGCCAGAAAGAGTAAACCTGAAGGGGCTGTCCTTGTCATCAGCCCCCAGGTGTGACGCTGCAGAGGCTCTGAAGGCACAGTTCTTCAGTTTAATCCTATTTGCTGAGGTATCAGCCTTTTAATCTCAAAAATACTCCACCATGCCCTAGGAGCCTGCTCTGTCCATTCCCTCTGCTACCACGCCCACCCGAGCCCTCCCACATGCCCACCCCGGTAGAAGACAGCGTCTTTTCAAAGCAGACGCCACACTGTGCCTTCCTTCAGCACGGCCATCCCGTGACCTTTGATCCCTCTGAATGTAAGATTCCATCCAAAGCTGCCTGCATCTTTGACAGCTGGGAAGAAGGCAGGTGAAATTTCATTGTAAAAACACTGTTATACAAAAAATCACATTATTTTCAACATCTCTCCACCTCCCCCAAAGGCACAGCTGTCAGGGATTTTATTATCATTCGAAAAAGGATTCACTGGCAAGTTACACAGACTCATTAACCAAGACCTAGGATTTCTGAGTTCTCATTCCTGGTTCTATCAAAGTTGCCATATGGCTTAAAGTCAGTCATTTAACTTCCCTGCTTTCTTAAATAAATAAATAATTATTTTTATATGGACACTTATATTATATATATATATATATATATATTATTTATATACAGACACTTACCCATATATTTGGCAAAGCTACTACTCAGTTCAGATGAGAAACTCTCACATGGCCAAGTCAAAATTCTTGGTTGGTCCTCCCCAACCTGCTACTCTGTTGGGCTCCTCATCTTAACAGAATAACAAGAAGATCTTTAGTCATGCACTTACTCAGCCCATAACATGCAGCCATTCCTGGGTTCTTTCTTTCTCTCCTAGTGAGCAGCCAATCCAGCCTCATTTCTTTCTGTCCTTCTTGTCACTCACAGGAAATTATCCCCCCGGGCCATTTTCCATCCAACACATTCACCTTGTTCTTGCCTCAAGGTCATGACATCACTCTTTCCTCATCTGGAAACATCCTTCTCTAGTTCATACAGTCCTTTCCTCCAATGTCACGTCCACAGGAAACCTTCCCTGACTGCCCACCTGAGCGACTCTTCACCTCCTACTCCCATATGCTTTATTTTCTTCATAACATGTATTAAAATCTGCAATAATGCCATGTCTTTGTGTTGCCTCCCTCTTGTATCAAAATATCACTATCAGGGGTTTAGAATCTCTGTTCTCCCATCACCACACTCTGTACCTAGTCCAGCGCTGGCATACAGCACACACTCGATCAACATTTGTGGAACAAATGAATAGGTAATGCGCACACACACACACACACACACACACACACACACACAAAACATGTGGGAAAGTTCAAAGCTGCACAGCTGAAGGTAAATTATACATTATGGCTGTGCCTGCCCACTCCAAAGAAGATTTACGTGTAGGGTTTGGGAATCTCTTGCAAACACGTGTATGTTTCAACATATATCCAGTGAGGAACACCTCACCCATTTGGTTCTGTAAGGAACTCTCTGGGGAAACGGAAGAAATGCATTTCATTTGCTAGGCACAGGGATTGCTCCGGATTTCACAGGAAATACCTTCAGGCTGAGGGGATGAGAGTGCCAAGGTGAGGTACAGTCATGACCGGAAGGCCCTCTGGAGGGCCACGTGTGAGGCGCAACCAGGACCGGAAGGCCTTCTGGAGGATGACATGTGCTTGTGTTGCGGCCGGGAAGGGAAAGTAGGGGCAGAAGAGGGGAGTGGCCTCCAGGGTCCCGCCCCGCCCCCTAACACCTCCTTCACCCACTGCTTCCAGAATTTTCACTCCAGAGTTAATAACAAAGCCTACCCTTCCAAGTGATGAAGGAACACGTGATAGGAGCTCAGCCTCTTCTCTGTTGTGTGATTTTTGAGAAAACTTAACATCTTTGACTCTTCTCTACATTTTTTAAAAACCTTGTGTGATATGGAAAATAGATCCATAAAATAGATCCAGGAGGGTGGGGGATACACTGCCTACTGCCACACTAGTTCTTCTGAGATAAGGTGCTTGTAACACACATGAGGGGGTCCCACTATAACTCTGAATTTCCCCAGAAGCTGGTGGAGCCTGACTCCTTCCTGTGGGTAGACATTGCTGGGCGGAGGTGAAGAGGCAAATAGCACTGTAACATGAAAAGGCAATTTCCCAACACCGCACAGCTATTACTTCACATTAAAGGAAATATTTGTATTCAAAGATTATGTAATGGTGAAAGGCTGAACAATTACCATTACAAAATATTTTGGCTTCTACTGGCCGTGGAGGAGAGAAGAAAAACCCTGAAATCGAAGACGGTGGTGGCTCATAGGAAAATTTTATCATTTCTCTTTGGAATGACTGAAGACTCCACATTCCCACACATGTTCTGAACACTTCCGGCAAAATGAGTCGTCATGTTATGCCAGCAGATATTTGTTAAGCCTCTACTATATGCCTGTTTCTAGAGCTAGACCAGTTCTCAGACCTGAACCCACTGACCAAAGAAGTGCCTGCCTCCCCACGAAGAAGGCTGCGACAGCACAGCAAGGGTACACAGTACTGGCTCCTGCAGGGCTTTATCAGGGGACTCACGGCCATTTATTTAGGTGACCATGTAGGTAAGCAGAATGTCGGGATTGTTCAAAGACAGCTGAATACAAGTTGACGTTGATATACAGGGACTCAAGACACATCTAGAGTGGGGGCATTTATGGACCACCAGAGCCTTCACTTAACAAATGGAGTCTTCATTTAAGTCTGTTTCACAGTAAGATGATCATTTTCCCAGGCCCCAAGTGGATAATTTACACGGATATATGTAGTAGTTGGCAGGATGCTCCTCCCATCGTTTCCTTGGTCTCTATGATAAACTATCCCAGTGGGAGAGGCAAGTGGAATCATCTCCATCTACAGGAGAAAGAGGAAAGCCAGGCCAGCATCACGTCCTGAGAACCACTGATGTGGTAGGTGGTGCTCCTAAGCCCTTAAGGATGCAGGAGTAGTGGTCTCCACCATATCTCCATGTAATTCATCAACCCCATCCTGTAAAAACCCAGATGGGTCCAGCTGGATGGAAGTGAGCAACCACATGCTCAAATTACAGGATTAACTGCAGCGGCCAGATGTGATGTCTAGGCTACAGCCAATTCACACAGCCTTGGGCATGTAGCCTGTGGCCATCGATCTGCAAAATAAGTTTTTTCCCATCCCTCTCAAAGAAGGATCAGAAGCAGTTTCCATTCACAAGGGGTGGACCGCTGCACATTTACAGTCTTACCCCAAGGCTATATTAACTACCCAACCCTCTGTCCTAACAGCCAGAAGGGACATGGGCCACCTGGACCTTTTGAAGAATAACACATCAGCCCACTATGTTGATGGATCCTGCTAAATGGATCAGAAGAACAAAAAAGGGAAAGCACATTCAAGAGCTTGGTAGGATGTATGTACAACAAAAAGTACAAGATGGATCCTATGAAGAAATGGAAACTTGCCACATCAGTGATGACTTTAGGCTTCTGTGGACTGGGGTATGTCATATCTGTTCCAAAATAAAGAAGAGGTTCCTGCAACTTATCCTTCACAACCCCAGGGAGGAAGCAGAAGGCTTAGTAGGCCTCCTTGGGTTCTGAAAGCAGCATACAGAATACTTGGGGGTATTAGCCTGGGAGGCCACCAGCTCTGAGAAGATCACAGGGCAGAGAAAGGATCTGCAGCAGGTCAGGCTGAGCTACAAACAGCCCTGGCATTTGTATTATGTGATCCAGTGGACCCTATCATAGCATAATCATCAGTGGTCATAAATACTCTGGAGTTTGTGGCAGGTGCCAATTAGGAGACTCATAGTTTAGACCTCTGCCAAGCTTCTGGAGTAAGGTCCAGCCATCTGCATCACAGAGCTACGCATTTGTTGGGGACAGGAGAGTGGGGAGTTCCTGGTATGCTAGGATCAAGAGCCCAGGGAAGCCACAGTTGCCTACCGTGAGCTGGGTTCTGTCAGATCCACCAGGTCATGTGGAAGAGCTGTTCAGAGGGCACAGGGAAACTGTTAGGAAACTGCTACTAAAAACTAGCCTGGGGAATTTGGGAGGAGCCAAAAGAGGGTGGATATGACCAACTTCCCAGAGTCCCTCTCGTCAGAATCCATCCTGGCTGAGAGATGTGCATGTCATCCCGAAGGACTCTGAGTCAGACTACAGGCCAAGCAAGGTGGCTGGCCAGAGACAAGCTGGAAACTAATCCCATTACCATAAAACCTGAGACTGCAAGCCACATGGCAGAGCAGTTCTCCTGGGTTTCCTTCTCTTGCTGCTCTCTACCCAAACGTCCCTTTTCCAATAGCCTGTTCTTTGTCAGCACGTGCATCTCCTGGGGCAATTCATTTCTGAGTGTTAGAAAAGAGCCCACTCTCAGGCCCTGGAAAGGGCCTCTTTCCTGCTACAAAACTACACAAGCAGATGCCCAGACCCCATGTCTTCTAGCACTGGCACCTTGCCTGTCACTTATGTAAGTGGTGGCGGTTGGGGGAGGCAGGGGGGGTGGAAGGCCAAGCTGATTTCACAAAGATATTGGCTTCGTATATGTGGATACAGACCCGAAATAGACCAAGTTGCTCAGTCGTGTCCGACTCTTTGCAGGCCTGTGGATTATACAGTCCATGGAATTCCCCAGGCCAGAATGCTGGAGTGGGTAGCCTTTCCCTTCCTCAGTGGATCTTCCCAGGGATCAAACCAAGTTCTCCCTCATTGTAGGCAGATTTTTTAGCATCTGGGCCACAGGAGAAGCCCCAAGATGATCACTTGCACATAAAGGATAGACTTTGAGGGGTACACCTGACCATCTACTTTGAGGGGAAAGAGGTGAGGTTCAAAGTGAGATATAAGTGGATGGATGACTTAATTGGCTTTTCAGGGGCCTTGGCAGAGAAAGACAGGAAGATCCCCTTGCCTTGCTTGTTCAGCAACAAAAGCCTTTGAGAAGTCAGTGAGGCACCCCTGCCTGGGGTCGTCAATGAGTGGAGGGCTTACTGAGAAGAAGGAAAACCTAGGAGACTGCAGCACTTGTCCCTTCACTGTCAGAGGTACAGACACACGCCACAGCTCAGCATTCCACACTACACTTGGCCCAGCAACTCGGAGCCTGCCTGCAAAGCTTTCGAGCTTCAATCTCGTTTAACCTGATTTTGACTCCTTGTGTAAAAGAGAATAGCACCAAAAAACAGACCAGATGAGTGATATTGAGCTCCAAAGGGGTTGGAATCAGGGATCAGCAGGGTCCCTCTGGCCCTCAGATGCCATGACAAAGAAGCCAAGGATGGGAACAGTTTGCTAGTACAGTGGCTCTCTCACTTACTGAAGCATCAGAATGACGTGGAAAGCTGTGAAACACACACTGCAGGTCTCCACCCTGGAGTGGTGGAGGGGCAGGGTCTGAGAATTTGCTTCTCTGTCAAGTTGTCAGGGGACGCTGATGCTACCAGTAGAAATCACCCTTTGACAGTCACTGCTGGGGACTCAGAGACCAACTTTGTGAGCTCCATCACCCCCTACTCTAGCAGCCAGCTTCAATGATAGAGGCCATGTGTGTTATAGTTAAGAGCCTGGACCTTGGAGTTCAACTGATCTGAGTTCAAATCCAGACTCTGTCACTGATAAGCTATGTAAGCTGTGACAAGTGAATTTTACAATATGAACCTCAATTTTCCCATCTGTAAAATGGGGAACCATGATAATATCAACCTTGAACTTTACAGGATACTGTAAAGATTTCATTAGGATGTTTTGGGGAAAAAAAAGGCACTGTACTTAGCACATAGTAGGCCCTTGGTAAATGAGCATACAGTGTTAGCAGTTAAAAAACTGGCCAATATAAGAGATTACTTTCTACTGACAGCTAGACTTTATTCTTCTATTCACATTTTCATTTTCTGGGACTCAAGAGAGGCAACAACAACATTAGGAGGAAAGCAAAGAAAAGATACTTCGTAATGGGGTCAATGACTCCCTGTCCCACATCTCCTCAGTCCTGTTCTCCACGGTCAGGTGTTTAAATTCAGACTGATTCCTTTCAAAATTTACAAAATGCTGGCATCACTTGCTGACACTGTATGCCCTTTCTAAGGGCTTACTATGTGCTGTGCACCATGCCCATTTTTTTCAAAATACCCTGATAAAACCTTTACACCTGTGAAGTTAAAGGTTAAAGTTCAGATTGAATACCAGACCACCTGACCTGCCTCTTGAGAAACCTGTATGCAGGTCAGGAAGCAACAGTTAGAACTGGACATGGAACAACAACAGACTGGTTCCAAATTGGGAAAGGAGTATGTCAAGGCTGTATATTGTCACCCTGCTTATTTAACTTATATGCAGAGTACATCATGAGAAACACTGGCCTGGATGAAGCACAAGCTGGAATCAAGATTGCTGGGAGAAATGTCAATAACCTCAGATATGCAGATGACACCACCCTTATGGCAGAAAGTGAAGAACTAAAGAGCCTTTTGGTGAAAGTGAGAGTTAAAAAGTTGGCTTACAGGACATAGAAGCAACCTAAAGGTCCATCAGCAGATGAATGGATAAGAAAGCTGTGGTACATATACACAATGGAGTATTACTCAGCCATTAAAAAGAATACATTTGAATCACTTCTAATGAGGTGGATGAAACTGAAGCCTATTATACAGAGTGAAATAAGCCAGAAAGAAAAACATCAATACAGTATACTAATGCATATATATGGAATTTAGAAAGATGGTAATGATAACCCTGTGTGCGAGAGAGCAAAAGAGACACAGATGTATAGAACAATCTTTTGGACTCTGTGGGAGGGAGAGAGGGTGGGATGATTTGGGAGAGTGGCATTGAAACATGTATAATATCATATATGAAATGAATCGCTAGTCCAGGTTTGATGCAGGATACTGGATGCTTGGGGCTGGTGCACTGGAACAACCCAGAGGGATGGTATGGGGAGGGAGGAGGAAGGGGGGTTCAGGATGGGGAACACGTGTATACCCGTGATGGATTCATGTTGATGTATGGCAAAACCAATATTGTAAAGTAATTAAGCTCCAATTAAAATAAATAAATTTATATTAAAAAATTAAAAAAAAATTTTTAAGTTGGCTTAAAGCTCAACATTCGGAAAACAAAAATCATGGCATCCAGTCCCATCACTTCATGCAAATATATGGGGAAGCAGGGAAAAGAGTGGCAGACTATTTTTCTGGTATCCAAAATCACTGCAGATGGTGACTGCAGCCATGAAATTAAAAGATGCTTACTCACTGGAAGGAAAGTTATGACCAACCTAGACAGCATATTAAAAAGCAGAGAGATTACTTTGCCAACAAAGGTCCGTCTAGTCAAGGCTATGGTTTTTCCAGTAGTTATGTACGGATGTGAGAGTTGGACTGTGAAGAAAGCTGAGCGCCAAATAATTGATGCTTTTGAACTGTGGTGTTGGAGAAGACTCTTGAGAGTCTCTTGGACTGCAAGGAAATCTAACCAGTCCATCGTAAAGGAGATCAGTCCTGAATGTTCATTGGAAGGACTGATGTTGAAGCTGAAAGTCCAATACTCTGGCCACCTGATGTGAAAAGCTGACTCATCTGAAAAGACTCTGATGCTAGGAAAGATTGAAGGCAAGAGGAGAAGGGGATGACAGAGGATGAGATGGTTAGATGGCATCACCGACTTGATGGACATGAGTTGGAGTCGACTCCATGAGTTCGTGATGGAGAGGAAGGCCTGGCGTGCTGCAGTCCGTGAGGTTGCAGAGTCAGACACGACTGAGCGACTGAACTGAACTGCTTCCTTGGGAGTCATTCCTCTGTTCTCCTTGCACATGCTGCCAGGTGAGGGTGAGTGCTCACAGTCTTGTGTCCACAGGCCTGTCTGTGCTTTTGTAGGCCGATATAGCCACAGCAGTTAACACAATGCCTGGCACATAACACTCGCACAAGCAATATTTTTTTTAATTAAATTTATGTAAAGTAAGGGCCAGGATTTGGGGTCCAGTTCTGTCTCCAGGTCATTGTGGCCTTGGGTAAGCTTCTCCTAACACCCAAAGCTCAATTTCTCACTTGTCAAAAAGGAGATTTCACAGGCCTCTTCCAGCTTAAGGTTATACCTATAGTGTCATAAACAGAGATCTGAACTGCGAGTCAGAAAAGCAGGACTAGGGGCTCAGATTTGCCACTAACTCAGGGTGGAGAATTCATTTCCCTTCCCTGTCCCTCAGTTTTCTCATATGTACTATGGNAGAAAAACATCAATACAGTATACTAATGCATATATATGGAATTTAGAAAGATGGTAATGATAACCCTGTGTGCGAGAGAGCAAAAGAGACACAGATGTATAGAACAATCTTTTGGACTCTGTGGGAGGGAGAGAGGGTGGGATGATTTGGGAGAGTGGCATTGAAACATGTATAATATCATATATGAAATGAATCGCTAGTCCAGGTTTGATGCAGGATACTGGATGCTTGGGGCTGGTGCACTGGAACAACCCAGAGGGATGGTATGGGGAGGGAGGAGGAAGGGGGGTTCAGGATGGGGAACACGTGTATACCCGTGATGGATTCATGTTGATGTATGGCAAAACCAATATTGTAAAGTAATTAAGCTCCAATTAAAATAAATAAATTTATATTAAAAAATTAAAAAAAAATTTTTAAGTTGGCTTAAAGCTCAACATTCGGAAAACAAAAATCATGGCATCCAGTCCCATCACTTCATGCAAATATATGGGGAAGCAGGGAAAAGAGTGGCAGACTATTTTTCTGGTATCCAAAATCACTGCAGATGGTGACTGCAGCCATGAAATTAAAAGATGCTTACTCACTGGAAGGAAAGTTATGACCAACCTAGACAGCATATTAAAAAGCAGAGAGATTACTTTGCCAACAAAGGTCCGTCTAGTCAAGGCTATGGTTTTTCCAGTAGTTATGTACGGATGTGAGAGTTGGACTGTGAAGAAAGCTGAGCGCCAAATAATTGATGCTTTTGAACTGTGGTGTTGGAGAAGACTCTTGAGAGTCTCTTGGACTGCAAGGAAATCTAACCAGTCCATCGTAAAGGAGATCAGTCCTGAATGTTCATTGGAAGGACTGATGTTGAAGCTGAAAGTCCAATACTCTGGCCACCTGATGTGAAAAGCTGACTCATCTGAAAAGACTCTGATGCTAGGAAAGATTGAAGGCAAGAGGAGAAGGGGATGACAGAGGATGAGATGGTTAGATGGCATCACCGACTTGATGGACATGAGTTGGAGTCGACTCCATGAGTTCGTGATGGAGAGGAAGGCCTGGCGTGCTGCAGTCCGTGAGGTTGCAGAGTCAGACACGACTGAGCGACTGAACTGAACTGCTTCCTTGGGAGTCATTCCTCTGTTCTCCTTGCACATGCTGCCAGGTGAGGGTGAGTGCTCACAGTCTTGTGTCCACAGGCCTGTCTGTGCTTTTGTAGGCCGATATAGCCACAGCAGTTAACACAATGCCTGGCACATAACACTCGCACAAGCAATATTTTTTTTAATTAAATTTATGTAAAGTAAGGGCCAGGATTTGGGGTCCAGTTCTGTCTCCAGGTCATTGTGGCCTTGGGTAAGCTTCTCCTAACACCCAAAGCTCAATTTCTCACTTGTCAAAAAGGAGATTTCACAGGCCTCTTCCAGCTTAAGGTTATACCTATAGTGTCATAAACAGAGATCTGAACTGCGAGTCAGAAAAGCAGGACTAGGGGCTCAGATTTGCCACTAACTCAGGGTGGAGAATTCATTTCCCTTCCCTGTCCCTCAGTTTTCTCATATGTACTATGGGATGATTTATAAGTACCCAGCTCCCACTCCATAGTCCTGAACTTCTGGAATATTTTACTGTAAGTCTCTTTGGGGTTCAAGGTCAAGGGCTTTAAGGAGCATTTGAAGTGATAAATAGTGTGTTTCCTTTTATCCTGGTCAATTTTAGTGACGGCCTCTCAGATCTTACCGGATGAAATCTCCCAGAATAAGGCACAGTAATAATGATCATTAATATTGCATGTAATCTTAAAGTAAGTAGCATCATATTACCCTCAACTCAGATGTTATCCTTTAGCTGAGAGTCTTCTCATGCTTTCGCAAGGCAAAGCAGGATTGCTATTTGAGCTACTCTAAGCTTCCTGGCACGCATTTTCAAACCTAAGGGAGGTGAAACATGGTAGGAAGACACACACACTGGAACTGGTTTTAAATGCTGTGTCTTCAGCATCAGGTTCTTTTACTTTCTAGGTGTGTGACCCTGGGCCAGTGACTCAACCTCTCTGGGTCTCCGTCCCCTCAGCTAGGTATGTTTCTCTGGCTCACGTCACATGGCTGTTGCAACAATCATCTAAGATAATGGATGTGAAAGTTTGTTGTAAACTGTTAAGCTCTCTGCAAACACAAGGCATTGCCGTTATAGTAATAAAAAGCAAATGGCACATGAATATTTCACAAGCGTGGACTGGGACCAGTTATTTGTAAAGTCTTCCCATCTAATGGGGTTTTATAAGTACACACACCTCTCCTCCTTATTACAGACTTTCTAATAACCTCTTTCCAAATCTTCAAACTCCCTTTGTCTCTCCATAATTTCTTCTTAATGGCCCCCTACTCTCATAACTATTTATTACTGAACTCTGGGTCCCATCTGGGGGGCTGGCTAGAAAAACACACTCATACATACGTTGTACAGAGACATAAACAGAAGGAAGCCAGGATGTATCAATTCTAAACTAAGACATCAAAAAATATACCTCTTCCTTGTAGGTCTGTCAGACCTATTCATATTAGTGATACTTAGTCTAACATTAGGTTTCACAACTCATCCCAAAATGTTGCCTCAAATCCATTCACATGTGGTATTAACGTGGGGTGGGAAGAAATGAAGCAGGCTCGGTACAATTCTTTTCCTTTTTATTCCTCTTAAAAAAGTAGAAGAGTTTCACAAAGCCTTTGGAGTCTCTCTTGGCTAAAAAGGAAATCCTTTTGCCATTAACTGATCCTGCAGAGCGAGCTCGCTAGCTGCAAGATCATGATGAGGGTAAGCATTAATTAAATCTAACTGCGAGAGAATAATTATGTACACATATCCGTCAGGGTAAGTTGTCACTATCCAATAACAAACTTGGATACGAACTCCACCAGCAGAACTGTCAGGCGGCTGTTAAAAGGATATAAATGTGTCCCAAAAGGATCATTTCATTTAGGGGGGGAGAAATTGGATTGCAAAGGATTAATGAGGCGAGTGGTTTGTGTTTTCAATTGGATGTAAAATGCAAACCGAGTAAGTTGTGATATCATCATTTAACCTTAATGTTTAGCTACATTTGGATTTCTAACATGTGGTGAAGACAGACCTCGTACATCCAACCAACATATTCCATCCTGAAATAAGATTAAAGGCTAGGTCTTTGTAAGTCACACTGTGCCAAAGTTTACAACAAAATCATAATATCTAGTTGACACAGACGGCATATTCTTAATAATGATCAGGCAAGAAAATGAATGCAAGCCCATTAGGGTGATTGAGTTGTTTACACGCTAAGTTGTGTCCAACTCTCTGCGACCCCATGGACTAGAGTCCGCCAGGCTCCTCTGTCTACGAGATTTCCCAGGCAAGAATACTGGAGTGTGTTGCCCTTTCCTTCTCCAGGTCACCAGGCAGATTTTTTACTGCTGAGCCACATGAGAAGACCACCAGGGTGATTAGAGGATTGCAAAGGATCTGTTTCCATGACTGACTTTATTTTCTGCCAAATTTCAGTCTAACCTCTGAGGCCTGTCTATGTGCAGAGATCATACAGGTGATGGGAAATCAGGTCTTGGAAGCAGGCACTAAAAAAAATGAGAGATAGTTTCGATGTGGGAAAAAGGACATCAGTGTTGGAAGCAGACACATCTAAGTTGACATCCAGGCTCCATCACTGGCATGACCATGTGAGCTTGGGCAACATATTTTATGTCTCTGAACATCAATTCCTTTTACAAAATAAGGTTAAAGAAAGGAAGGTGGTTACAAGGATACATATGAAAGCACCTAGAATGGTGACTGGCCCAAAGTAGGTGGCTACAAATTGCAATTGCTTCCTATCTGACATATGCCCCAAAGCAGGAGACAGAATAAAAACAAATTACCACCTCAGTATCTTCCCTGTTGAACTGTCATCTTGGCTGAGGGAATCATGGGTAGGGATGGTTTCTAGCCAAAGCAACGAAGAAGCTATGATGGTCAACACCAAGGTCATTTCCTCCAGTACACTTAATTTGTAATTGTACTTGAATGTTTTCTTGCTTGCTTGATTTCCTCCTATATATCTTGAGCCCTGCAGGGGTAGGAACCTTCTCTCTCTGGTTTCTACTGCTGTCTCAGGACCTAGCATGGTACCTTGTGCTTGGTAGGCAGTCTGTTGAAAGAATGAATGACAGTGAGGTTGGGGGCCCTGGGCAGGACCATAGCTGGAGAGGCAGGGATCCAGGAAATGGGAATCAGCAGCAGCAGCATCTGTGGAGAGCAGTTAGGCAGCATCTCATCCTATGGCAAGAATCGCAGTGCCATGGCGGTGATCTGGCTCACCCGGCTGTGCTGGGACCAAAAAGGACGCTCTTCGCCAAAATGAGGCCAGAGGTAAGTCAGATAAAGACAAGTGCCTTATATGGTATCACTTACATGTGAAATCTGAAAAAGACAACAACCTAGGGACTATAATGGAAAAAAAAAAAAAAACAGACTCACAGATCCAGAGAACAAGCCAGTGGTCCCCAGTAGGGAAAAGGAAGGCAGGCAGGACAATACAGGGGTAGCAGACTAAGAGATATAAACTACTATGGGTAAAATAAATAAGATACTCCGCTATAGTGTACAGCACTGGGGAACACAGACCATATTTTATAATAAGGATAAGTGGAGTAAAACCTTTAAAAATTATCAATCACTATTTGTACACTTGAAACACATATATTGTATATATGTATATATTGTATATCAATTAAAACAAAGGAAGGGATTTGAAAAAGAAAGCAAATAATGGAAAAAATAATTTTAAAAGCAGCAGAGACCCTATCAGAGACCCTAGAGCCATGCTAGGATGCTGCAGTAATCGGTGTTATTGCCCAGACTCCGGTGCGCAAGTTCTCACAGAGTCATTGACCTGCAGCCCTGCCTAAAAGTGAAATTTCTTCTTCAAGACTTTTTCCCATTTGGGAATCTATGACGGTCGCTGCCAATGTCACATCGTTCAGTGAAGGGGATTCCACTGACCTTTCTCAGGCACCTCCTTCGGAGGTGACCAGACTAACACAGGTACAGCAGGGGGTCAGAAAGCTCAGCGATTCCCCGTGCGCCTTCTCAACCAGACCACACACGGGTAATCTAGAGAAAGGCTTCCTGGTTCCAGAAGCTCTTCTGTGAAAACAGACTATGTCTTTGGCCTGAAGGAAAAAAAAATGTGAGGAATATGAATTGAAACAAAACACTATTAGTTTTTCTTGACAGTGACCATTTTTCTGAAAGGATTCTCCTTCAACCACAACTTGCCCTATACCCTCCTCTCCTCACAAAAAAGCAAAACCAAAATAAAGTCAGCACACATAGATCGCTACTTCCTACTCCCAGCCCTGATTGAAAGAAATCTTTCAGAGGCATAAAAATGAACCCACGTTTAGTCATAAATGTTGCAAAGTTACATTATCACTGCACATAAAACAAAATTTCAGGAAACTGCACTGAAGCCAGAACATTCAGGTCATAAGATGTCAAGACCATTAGGAGAATTTCTCAATTATTGAGAAAAATCTTTAAACTCTAAATTCTTAGGGACAGGATTTTATATACGCCCATTTTATTGTATCTTTAAGAGTACAGCTCAATTGGTCTGTATTATTAGAAGCATTTTGCTTACTTGATCTAATTAGAATATTTCTATTAAAAAAAACTCCCAGTTCGATTAGGTATTCATCAACATACTCAACTTTTTCTTCATATGTTTTAAAGTTGTTCTTCATATGTTTTAAAGTTCCCATGTACGTACAAATTTTATTTGTCTCCTGGTGAACCATTCCTTTTTTGATTAATTAATGACACTTTTTATTCCTAAGGATTTTTTTTGTTCCTTCTTATTGTTGTAAACTTTATTTTGCCATATATTTATACTTCTCCCCAAGGTTTCATTTGATTAGCATTTGCCTAGTATACGTTTTCCTCTTCCTTCACTGTCAAACTTTCTGTGTCTTTATGTTCTAAGATCATCTTTGGTAAACAGCACATAAGTAGATTTGTGTAATATAATCAAGCTCTGAATTGAAATATGCAAATTACATTTATTATGATTACTGATGTTCAGAGCTTTTTTCTACCAAGTGATCTTTCATTTCTTCTTTGCTCCTGTTTTCTCTTTATTTTTTTAATGAATTTTTATTGAAGTATCAGTTCAGCTCAGTTGCTCAGTCGTGTCCGACTCTTTGCGACCCCATGAACCGCAGCACGCCAGGCCTCCCTGTCCATCGCCATCTCCTGGAGTTCACTCAGACTCACGCCCATTGAGTCAGTGATGCCATCCAGCCATCTCATCCTCGGTCGTCCCCTTCTCCTCCTGCCCCCAATCCCTCCCAGCATCAGAGTCTTTTCCAATGAGTCAACTCTTCGCATGAGGTGGCCAAAGTACTGGAGTTTCAGCTTCAGCATCATTCCTTCCAAAGAAATCCCAGGGCCGATCTCCTTCAGCAGGGACTGGCTGGACCTTACTAAGGTACAGCTGCTTTATAACACTGTGTCAGTCTCTGCTGTACAGCACAGCGGATCCGCTCCACCTGCATATACGTGTCCTCTGTGTTTGGATTCCCTTCTGATTTAGGCCACTACAGAGCACTGGGTAGAGCTTCCCGTGCTACACAATGGGTTCTCACTAATCACCTGCTTTATACATAGTACAAGAGTGTATATACACCAATCCAAACTTCCTGATACATCCGGCAGCCCTCTTCCTACTTAGTATCCATATACTTTTTTTTCTTTTTACTTTTATCCCATCGCATTGCCCACCGGGAGTCACCAAAACATTAGCTTCTAAAATCGAAGCCTAGGTTTTTGCATTTCCTCCTCACTCCTTACAATTGAGGAGTTGCCTTTCTTCATTTTTAAGACAAACTTGTGCTTTTTTTAAAAAAAAATGCTATATTTTATTCAACACCTGTGTGTGTGTGTGTGTTTCTAACAGGAAGGTCCTTGCCAGCTTCCTTTCCACATGTGAACAAGAGCTTCTGTCATAAAAACACTTTTTTTTTGTTTTGCTTTTAAAAGCAATTGTGCTAGAGTTGAGACTTTTCTCCAAAAACATTGAAGCCCAATACATCAGTCTAGAATAGGAGTTGATGAAAGACCCCTACCTACACAGCGATGCCCCACTCTGCCCACTCACCCCTGGAATGTCTATTTGGAGCACAGCTTAAAAAGTCCTGCTAATAGCAGTGAACTCTGCATCAGAACCTCACTATTTCACCATGTCTTTCTCAAACACAGGAGAACACAAAGCCAAAGCCTCCTCTTTGTAATACTCTAAATATGTAACTCATTTGATAACAGTCGGATTAAAAAAGTGCACGAGCCGCCAGTTCCTACCTACATGTTTTATCCAAATTCCCCAATGTCAGTCCTTATGTATATAATATGGTCTACATGCTTTTACATGTTCAGTGGCATGGAATGAGGACAGCGTTGTGGCACTCCATTCCCCGGTCTGCTAGTTTCTCTCTATGGCAGGGCCCATCTACAAGCCAGCTGACTCAGATGAACCTGAGATTCGCTTCCTGAAATAAGAGAACAGAAGAAATTGTCTCCCCTCTGTTGTACGCCTGGGAGCCTGGGGCAACAATGGCTTTGGAACATCCAGGATTCACCTGACATCACAGAGCAATTAGATACTCACGGGGGATGCCGTATCAAGGATTCTCTGGGTCCAAATGTGAGATGCTCCCTTATGCCAGGGGTCGTGGGCCAAATCTGGCCCAATGCCTGTTTTTGTATGGCCCAGGAGTTAAGAATGGCTCTGACATCTTTAAGTGGTAAAAATAAATCAAAAGAATACATTAAGATGTGAAAATGATATGAAATTCACATTTCAGTGTCAAATGAATTCCTTTCTCCTCATTAGCAGAACTTTGTTACCAAAGATGGTTCTTTATTATTATACTTTAAATTTCATCAATCAAAATTTGTGGACAAAATTTTCTCATTGCATAGGTTATCTACACACTGTCTTGAAGCTTGCCTCTTGATCAGAAAGGCCTAAAATGTTTTACACCTGGCCCTTTACTGAATCATTTTACTGATCTGGCATTAGACCACAGGCCCTTGCAAGGATGGAGCCAAGATACAAATGTACTGCCCTTCTAGACATCACAAGCTAGGCTGTATCTAACCATGGTTTAGTATCATGAAGTCCCCTTTGGCCCCTGTTTAACAGGGCCAAAGTAGCAGGGTTCAAACAGTCCTTAGGTGAGCTCTGAAAAGGATTAGAATTGGGGGAATCAGTTCTCCCATGATCATCTCTGCTGCATTATAAAGTTTCCTTCACCTATATGTCTTATTTTTTCCATCGGCAAATTAGAAATAACTATGCTGAGGTTGTGACGATCAGTCCAGGCTTTACTATAAAACAGAGGCTTCAGAAAATATCAGTGCTTGTAGATTGCGAAAGTCATTCTAGAAAAAAAAAGCCATCCTAATATTTAGCCTCTTCTGCAAGAGATGCACTCTATTTCTACCCCTCGGATCTAAGGTGGCCTCACAGCTTGTTTCTGAATAAGTGGATAAAGTAGAAAGGACAAAGCGTCTTCCAAGTTGAAGCCTCAAAAGGCCCTGAAGCTCTTGTTCCTGCTGCTTTTGGAACCCACGTGAACCAGCCTTGGAGAGCTGGCTGACCATAGGTACATGACTGAGGACAGCTGAGCTCACCCTGCCCAGACCAGAACTGCTCAGCTGAGCCCAGGCCAAATGCTTGACTTGAACTAAGACCAAAAAAATGGTTTCTGTTTTAAGCCACAAAATTTCAGAGTGCTTATTATGTGATAAGGGCTTTTCCTGGAGGCTCAGTGGTGAAGAATCCACCTGCCAATGCAGGAGACATGGGTTCCATCCCTGGGTCAGGAAGATTCCCTGGAGGAGGAAACGGCATGCCACTTCAGTATTCTTGCCTGGAAAATCCCATGGATAGAGGAGCCTGGCAGGATACAGTCTGTCTATTGGGGCACAGAGAGTAGGATACCACTGAGCTACTAAGCACACACACTCATGTTCTGCTATAGCTCTGAGTGACACAGTACTGTACCATATACTGATGAAAAAAATCCTAGAGAGACATCCCAGGCCCCACCAAGACCCGGTCCAGAGCTTTCTCTCCGGGTTACCTGTAGCCGCCTCTCTACCCAGCCAGACCAGACAGAATGGAGTGAGAGCCCTGCACATATTTCAGACAGCCAAGGAAAACCGCCTGGAGGAGACATACACTTTTAGGAATGCAAAGTTCTCTGAAAGATACATCAGGGAAGATTTATGGAGGCAGCTGTGTGCTCTGACTATAAATCAGTTCTCCCAGGCCTCCATCCAACCCAGCCTGGGTGTTACCAGGTTTTGGCGGTGCTGGCTCTTGGAGAACTCGTGGAAGGGCCATGTGGTCCAGAAAAAGGAAAGTCGGAGCCCCAGAGGAAAGGCTTCCTCTTCCAATCTGCATTCTATGCCCTGTGTTTGAAGGTGCCAAGGCTCTGACTTCAGGATGCTGCTAATCTACAGAGTATTTTAAAACAGCATTTTAGTAAGTATTCTAGCACATTCTCACAACAGCCTCAAGGAACAAGAGTAGCAGGTTATTATCCCATCTACAGGTGCGGAATCCTGAGAAGATGATGTAGTTTCTCTGAGGACCCACTGCACTTGAGAACTGGTTTTCAAACCTGGGTTTCTGGATTCCAAATACTGAACTTTTCAGTAGACAACAATGCTCACAATCAGATTTATGGGTCAAAGACCAATTGAGATGGAGCAGACGTGGAAATGATCTAGCCTGTCACCTCTGCCTTCCAAATTAGCAACAATGATTTATTAGGTGCTTACTAGGTTTAGTGTGGCCCACTGAGCTTTTTACATACATTAAGTCTAATCCTCACAGCCTCCATATGAGGTGGCCAACTGTGTAATTTGCAGATTAAGTGGTGAGGACTTTGCACAGTAAGTAACTTCTCAGGGTTGAGGGAGCCAGAGGAAGAATGCAGTGCTGGAGCCACATGGATCTGACAGCAGAACAGAGCTGGCTTCCACACAGCTTTGTATATGGGGACACTGGTGTCTGGAGAGTAGAAAGTCTTGTCCAAGATCATGCAGCCCATGTGATGACTTTCCCATTAATTCACCAAGCATTAACTGAACACCTGCTATTTGTCAAGATTCGTTTAGTTACGGGAAGCACAGGAATGACCTGGGACAGTCATTGTGCTTCAGGAGGTTAATTAAGGGAGAAGAGACGTGGCCTTAAATTACTCTCATCAAAGGTGATAAGTGACGAATATCGTAAGAAAGATAAAGAAGGGGTTACCAACGTGGAAAAGCACTAAAGAGCCTCTTGATGAAAGTGAATGAGGAGAGTGAAAAAGTTGCTTAAAGCTCAACATTCAGAAAACCAAGATCATGGCATCCAGTCCCATCACTTCATGGGAGATAGATGGAGAAACAGTGGAAACAGTGAGAGACTTTATTTTTCTGGGCTCCAAAATCACTGCAGATGGTGATTGCAGCCATGAAATTAAAAGACACTTACTCCTTGGAAGTAAAATTATGACCAACCTGGACAACATATTAAAAGGCAGAGACATTACTTTGCCAGCAAAGGTCCATATAGTCAAGGCTATGGTTTTTCCAGTGGTTGTGTATGGATGTTAGAGTTAGACTATAAATAAAGCTGAGTGCAGAAGAATTGATGCTTTTGAACTATGGTGTTGGAGAAGACTCTTGAGAGTCCCTTGCACTGCAAGGAGATCCAACCAGTCCATCCTAAAGGAGATCAGTCCTGGGTGTTCATTGGAAGAACTGATGTTGAAGCTGAAGCTCCAATATTTTGGCCACTTGATGCGAAGAGCTGACTCATTGGAAAAGACCCTGATGTTGGGAAAGATTGAAGGCAGGGATTGAAGGCAGGAGAAGGGGAGGACCGAGGATGAGATGGTTGGATGGCATCACCGACTCAATGGACACAGGTTTGGGTAAACTCTGGGAGTTGGTGATGGACAGGGAGGCCTGGCATGCTGCAGTTCATGGGGTTCCAAAGAGTTGGACACGACCGAGCGACTCAACTGAACTGAACCAAAATTTGGAGGAAGTATGCATGACTTTCATGTGAGAAAAATTTGGAAAGATTTCATGAAGAAAGTAGTTTTAAGGTTTTGTTTGGAATAAACAGCAGGGTTCTTTCATCACAGATTCAGGGCTGGACTCTAGGTAGCTGGGGTCTATTCAGTTTTCTTTCTATTTCTGTAAATATTTCATGGTTTATAAACACTCCAGACCAGTTCACACCACCTTCTTATGTATTCCTTGTGGCACAGATGTCTAATTCCTTGTTTTATGCTCTAAGTGATGAAGTGCTGGTTGGCAGAGATCTGGGCGGCACATCCTACAATCGTATAACGGCAAAGAAAAGCTGGATGAGCCTTGAAAATCCACAGAATGCCAGACAGTGACATAACCACTGGGTTTGCCGATCCTCAGGTCATAGCACTGGCTCCCCAGGGCAAGAAGGAGCTTGAAGGGGCAGTCTTGACTCTTTTTTAGCTAAGAGGGAAATGCCTCACTTTCCAGAAGCTTGTAGCTCCTGATTACCCTCACAGCAGCACTGATGACTCAGAAACACCTACCAACGTGGAGGAACTACACCACTTCCTTCTAGTATCCAGACTAGGCTGATACAACTTCACAGCTCAGAGATCGCAGCCAGACTAGCTAAGACCAAAACTACTGCCGTCTGGAGACTGAAATACGGACTCTGTCTGGGCTCTGGCTTCACAGTTCCAGAGCCTACTAGCTGGGGACACTTGGGATGGTCATTTCAACTACTTAAGTTTAAATTGCTTATTTTGTTGTTGTTCTTCAGTCGCTAACTCGTATTAGGCTCTTTGTGACCCCATGGACTGCAGCACGCCAGGCTTACCTGTCCTTCACTATCTCCCGGAGTTTGTTCAAATTCATGTCCATTGAGTCAGTGATGCCATCTACCTATCTCACCCTCTGATGTCCCCTTCTCCTCCTGCCCTCAATCTTTACCAGCATCGGTGTCTTTTCCAATGAGTCGGCTCTTTGCATCAGGTGGCCAAAGATTTGGAGCTTCAGCATCACTCCTTCCAATGAATATTCAGGGTTGATTTCCTTCGGGATTGACTGGTTTGATCTCCTTGCAGTCCAATGGACTCCCAAGAGTCTTCTCCAGCACCACAACTCAAGATCAATACTTGCAGAATGGAGTTAATCATAGGCCTTACTTAATGAAATTTGGGGAGTTTATAAATGAGATAATGTATGATGAGTACAACACTAGGAACATACTAAATGCGCAGTAACTGCTAGTTGTACCACATTTCTTTAACCCTTTGTATTCCAGGAGGCTCCCAACTGTCTCTTTTTATTCCTCCATTCATCCGTGCATCCATCTGCCTATTCATATATTCTCCCATTCAGCCAATTGCTATTCTATGCCTATTCTATGTTAGGCATTTGGGCTCCAGAGAGACATAAATCACTGTCCTCCGCATCATGGGACTGTCAGAGTTGAGGAGGGAAGCAGGTGTGTCCTGTAATGAGGGGTCTGATAGAAGGCAGCATGGGGGCGACAAGGGCTAAGACAGAGGAGAAGTTCACTCAGCCTGGATGAGCGCTGTGGGCAGGAGCTGGGGTCTTACTAGAGAAGATTTTGAAACCAGAACTTGATACATGAGTAGCAGTTTGCTGCTCTGAGAAGGGCGGGCGGGGTGGGGGGGGTCGCCTTCAGGGAGAGTATGAACATTACACAGAGCTGGAATCCAAGGCATGCTGCGGAAGGGAACGGAGGTCTGTGTGCTGGGGCTTGGGTGGAGCCAGAGGCAGGCTGGAGGGCAGGCTGGGATGGAGGCCTGTACAGCAGGCTCCAGTGACTTTCTCACCCTGTTAAACAGTGTGTCATTCATCCTGCAGACTCTTACTTCTAAAACTGCGTGAATGTATCCCTAATGGGATACTGACAAATATAATGATGCTGGCATTCTCACTGTCCCGATAATGACATTGGCAAATATAAAAGTAATAATAACAGTAGTGATAACACTGCTGTATTTAAAATGGGTAACCAGCAGGATGCAGAAGATGCTTTCCAAGAGTAAAAAAAAAAAAATTAAAAAAAAAAAAAAATGGGTAACCAAGAAGGGCCTACCGTAGAGCGCAGGGAACTCTGCTCAATGGTATGCGGCAGCCTGGACGGAAGCAGTATCTTGGGGAGAATGGGTACATGTGTAGCGATGGCTGAGTCCCTTCATCATTCACTGGAAGCTATCACAACATTGTTGACTGGCTGGCTATACTCCAATATAAAATTAAAAATTTTTAAAAAGCAGTAGTGATAAAATCAGTAAATAATAAAATAGCAGAATCTATCTGTTCGATGTGCACATTTGCCTGGCTCTGTGCTCAATGCTATACAGGCATTATTTCACTGGGTCCTATGGAAACCCACTGAAGATGGTACCTTACCATCCCAGTATAACCAGCACAGGTATGATTCTTCTTCCTGGGGTTAAGGGCTTGAGAAAATATTAAACCATTTAACTGACAAATAAAAGTGGCTCAGTGGTAAAGAATCTGCCTGCCAATGTAGAAGACGTGGGTTCAGTCCCTGGGTCAGGAAGATCCCCTGGAGAAGGAAATGGCAACCCACTCCAGTATTCTTGCCTGGAGAATCCCATGGAGAGAGGAGCCTGCTGGGCTATAGTTCATGGGGTTACAAAGAGTTGGACATGATTTAAAAACTAAATAGCAACAACAAAGTACAATAAATCTGCACGCAATAAACCAGACTGGCGTGGATGTTTTTAGATGGAATCTGGAATTTGAGGCTTGTGTTGAAGCGTTGTGAGCACAGCTGCATTCCCTTTGGGGGTGTGTGTTGACTCTCACCCACCTCTAGAACGACTCTGCTGGAAAAGCTTCAGAAGCCCCCCAGTACCAGTGGCAGAGTATCAGGGAAATGTGCCAGCTAGGAGGGTGACATGGTCTGATTTAGCATGTTTTCAAAAGATCACTTCACCCGCCAGGTGGAAGATGGATTTGTGGATGAAGAGGCTGTCACAGCAATCAGGATAAGGGATGATAAAACCTCAACCAAGTTACAGGCAATGGCCGGGCAGAAGGAAATGGATGTGTGAGCCCTGAGGTCAAATGAGCAGGATCCTGATGACAACGATACAGCTAGCTACACTCGACTGAGGGTCAGCCCGGGGTCAGACACTGGGCTGAGCATTTTGCAGGTGCTACTTCACAATCCACATGTGACTTAGGCATCATTAGCACTAATTTACAGGTAAGAAAACTGAGGCTAAAAACCACTTCTTCATTTACTTAATTAAGATCCTTCAGTTAGACGGGGGCGAAATTAAATTTCAAATACAAAATCCCACTTTTAAAGACCACTACCTAAACTGCATGAGCCTCAGCAAGCCCTTCCTCACACCCATAACAATTTCCTTCTGCTTTATTTGAACCTGCATAACTCCTTTTCGGGCTTCCCTGGTGGCTCAGAGGGTAAAGAATCTGTCTGGAATGCAGGGGACCCGGGTTGGATCCCTGGGTTGGGAAGATCCCCTTGAGGAGGCCATGGCAACCCACTTTAGTATTCTTCCCTGGAGAATCCCATTGACAGAGGAGCCGAGTGGGTTACAGTCCATGGGGTTGCAAAGAGTTGGAGATGACCAAGTGACTAACACGTTTCAGCTTATTTTTCTACCTCCATTTTATTGCACATAGATGCCTGGGAGTGACGACCCAACAGCTGCCTCATAAAACCCTGCTGCAGACGAGAGGATGGCACTGGGACCTCCCCACCTTCCTTTGTCTGCCTGCGGACGACGCAGTCAGCATCTGCCAGGTCTCTCAGGGGGAAGCCCTAACTACCAAACCACACTGAAGCTGCTTTTAACCGTGTGTTCAACTCCATGACACAGGTTCCAGGCTACCCACTCCATCTGCTGGGACCTGCTGAGCACCAGGGGCTGGGCGCAGAGCCTAGCGAAGTAGGCAGAGGCCAGGTGCCCTCACTCTGGGCCAGACTGCCCATGGCCACTCGAGCGGCAGAGGGGAGAGAGCGCGAAAGAGCGGGGGTTTTGACCATCGTATCTGGGATTGCTGATGGTCAGCGGAAGCCAATGGAGCACTTCCAAAACTGTGTTTCTGTGGATGCTTCTGTGCTGCAAGATGTTCACGCACGTTCCACGGGGGAAAATAGTCTGTGGTCAAGATGGTTTTTACAGACGATGAGCTAAATAAATCTGCCCAGCTTTCTGCACGGCAGGACGTCCTGGGGTCTTTCAGAGACTAAAACATGTTTGGGAATTTACGAGAGAAAGAGAGAGTGTGCAGAATTTCCAGAACTTTTACTGACCGTGGATTTTTTTCTATTCAAGAAAAGTTGGAGGACTTGTGGCAGAAAGGCTGTAAGTTTGGAAGTTCAGGGCTGGCACACAGTAGCCCTCCTCTCTCTTGGAAAAAAAAAAAAAAACCCTTATCTAATAGTGGCAGCAAAACCATGAGCACAACGTTATTAAGCCATTTTGAAAATCGCTTTAACAGCATCCACTTGAACACGTTTCATGTGCTATCCATCAGCGAGGCTACCTCTAGGGGAAACAGGATTCCCTGGAGACCCGTACCGGGAGGTTTTACTTTTTCCTGGATCCCTCTTCTACCATCAATTTGAAGGTTATAAAACTGAGACACTTTTCAATGATCTTTGAGGTTAATGCACTCATTTATTCAACAAA
>SJYA01004468.1:0-41252 GCA_006410615.1 Neotragus moschatus
GCTGTTGCAGAGTTAGGTCTGTATTTATCTCAGAAGGGCATCTTTCCGCCTCTGAGTCTGTCACTGGTGCTTCCATTTTAATGGCAACAGACAGGTTTGACAGAAGACTGCCTGCCTGCAGGTGTCTTTGAACCGAATTTAGATGCAGGAGGACTTTTTCTTTATCGCCGAGTCACCTCTCAGTCTCCGCAGGGCTTCCTCCCCGCTGCTGCCCTTGTTGACCTGATGTCCAGGGCTCTGGGCTTTTCCACTTTCCCCACAGGCCACATTATCAAAGCTTATCCTTCTCCAGTGCCAGTTCTACACTGTCCAAAAAGTACTTGTTAATTACATAAATTGCTCTGAACTCGGTCCAAATCTTTTTTTTTTTAGCTGGGGTAACTTTTAGACGCTTGGGATCCGTTGGACAGCATGGAGATCAAACCAATCCATCCTAAAGGAAATCGACCCTGAATATTCATTGGAAAGACTGATGCTGAAGCTGAACCTCCAATACGTTGGCCACTTGATGTGAAGAGCCGACTCAGTGGAAAAGACCCTGATGCTGGGAAAGATTGAAGGCAGGAGGAGAAGGGGACGACGGAGGAGGAGATGGCTGGATGGCATCACTGACTCGGTGGGTGTGAGTTTGAGCAAGCTCTGGGAGACAGTGGAGGACGGGAGCCCAGTGTGCTGCAGTCCATGGGTCACAAAGAGGTGGACACAACTTAGTGACTGAACAGTAGCCATCACAAAAACCCTATAGTCACCTTAAATCTTATCACTCGGTGCAAACCAATAAAATGTATAAATGGCAAAACTCAGGGGAGGGTTTCCAAAGATCTGACCAGTCAGGTTCTCCTTATGATAAACTGCATTTATGGCCTCAGTTCTCTTTTCTTTGAATGCCTGTACTTTGCCATATTACTTCGAAGTTTCTCCTGCTTAAGTAGGCAGAGTATAACTTCCTATAAACTTGGCTCTCTGTTTATCTACATGACTGCTTTGACCAGTGAAATAATAGAGGACATGAAGTAACCAAAGGTTTAAAAAGCTCTGAAACAACTGGGCTTGCTCCCTCGTGTGCCATCTTCCATCATGAGAAGAACATGCCTAGGCTTGCCCAGGAGAAATACGAGACAGGAATGGAGCCGTGCCACTCACAGTAGCCAAGACATGGAAGCAACCTTCATGTCCATCAGCAGATGAGTGGGCAAAGGAATGACTGGGTTGACCTCAAAGTTCGTTCAGGTATTTCCATAACACGTACAGAAAAGCCAAAATGAATGTTTGGCCAACCCGGTACATACATACCATGGAACGCTGCTCAGCCACTGGGCTTCCTTGGTGGCTCAGGTGGTAAAGAATCCACCTGCCAATGCAGAAGACCTGGGTTTGATCCCTGGATCAGGAAGATCCCCTGGAGAAGGAAATGGCAACCCACGCCAGTATTCTTGCCTGGAGAATCCCTTGCTCAGAGGAGTCTGGCAGGTTCCAGTCCCTGGGGTCACAGAGCTGGACACAACTGAGCACTCACTCACGTGTGCAAAGCTGTGTGTTACCTTGTGTCTCTGTATGAACCCTGTACCAGCCCACTTACTGAGTGCCTTTGGAATGCTTCACACTGTTCTAAACGCTTTACATGTGTTAACATCTGTGTCTTCACAGCTGTGAAAATCCTGTGTGAAACAAGCCTCAGTCTNATGTGCAAAGCTGGGTGTTACCTTGTGTCTCTGTATGAACCCTGTACCAGCCCACTTACTGAGTGCCTTCGGAATGCTTCACACTGTTCTAAACACTTTACGTGTGTTAACACCTGTGTCTTCACAGCTGTGAAAATCCTGTGTGAAACAAGCCTCAGTCTTTCCCCCGTCACGGGGAGACATCGCGCTGCAGTCTGTTTCTGTGTGTTTCTACTCCCACACAAAACGCTCTGCTTCTGACACTTCTGCTCACCACGTGCGTGCAGGTTCCCCCCACACCGTGCAGTCTCTGCAGCCCCAGCTGGGGGTCCTACTGTCTAACTGGGTTCTAACACAGTCTACCTGGAGACAGCGTCAGACCCCACAGATGGTCCCGCAAGACTGCTCCCCCCTCCCCCACTTCAGACGCAAATCCAGGTCGTCACCTGTGCTTCTGACCCACGGGTGGAGACGGGAGGTCCCCTCAATCCCTCCTTTGTCGTTGCTTAGTTGCTCAGTCGAGCCTGACCATTTGCAACCCGGTGGACTGCAGCCCGCCAGGCTCCTCTGTCCATGGGATTTTCCAGGCGAGAATACTGGAGTGGGCTGCCATTTCCTCCTCCAGGGGCTCTTCCTGACCCAGGGATGGAAGCTGCATCTCTGACAGGTGAGTTCTTTACCACTGAGTCACCAAGGAAGCCCCTACCCCTCCTTGGGTTCCATTCATTTGCTAGAGTGGCTCACAGAACTCAGGGAAACACCTTCTTACTTTTCCAGTTGATGACAGGATGTGATGAAGGGTGCAGATGGACAGTCGGATGAAGACACGTAGGACCAGTTCCGGGAGGGTCTTGGGCGAGGGAGCGTCTGTCTCCCCCAGGAGGTGGGATGCATCACCCTCCTGGTGTGGATGTATTCTTGCAAACCTGGGAGCTGTTAGAGTTCCTGCACTTTTGAAGTTTTTATGGAGACTTCTTCCCACGGAAATGATGGATCACTGACTCCATCTTCATCTCTTCTCTGGTCTCAAGAGGATGGGACTGGGGTGGGGGTGACTATTTCAATCGTCTAATCATGGCTTGGTCTTTCTGGTGACATCCTCACCCCGGAGCCACCCTGCAATCCACCCACAGTCATCTTGTTAGAAAAAGAAACACTCTTACCCTCAGGAGCTCAATGTCAGGAAGAGGAGTCAGACACCAATATTAGAACAAGGGATGTTCTTATCATTTAGGCAACTGCAAAAGTTTCAGGAGCTCTGTGCCAGGAACTAGGGGCAGAGACCAACTCACACATGTATTTTCTAGCATCTCACACTATGGGATAGAAAATATTTGTTATTTCCTCATTTCATGTTAAAAATCATTTGAGCCTTATGCCAGCTCCATTGTATGGATGTCAAATGTTGTTATGCCCATTTTCTAGGCATATTCTATGGGTTGCTTTTTTTATTTAGCTTAAAAAAATGCTCATTGGAGGATAATTGCTTTGCAGTATTATGTCGGCTTCTGCCGTGCGACCTCGTGAATCAGCCACAAGTGTAAGTATGTCCCGTCCCTCTTGAACCTGCCCCTAACCCCCGACCCCAGGCCCCAGGGCAGGAGTAGAAATGAGGGCGTGGAGAGTGGACTTGTGGACACAGCAGGGGAAGGAGCGGGGGACGGAATGAGAGAGCGGCTCTGACGCACAGACGTTCACCGCGTGTCAGACGGAGCCGGTGTGAAGTTCCTGCGTGACGCAGGGAACTCACCAAGGTGTTCTGGTTGCCTTTTTACTTTATCCTGGAGCACAGCTGAGGAACACAGTTAGTTTTAGGTGCACAGCAGAGTGATCCAGTTATCCATATCCTTATCAAATTCTTTCCCCAGCTGGGCTGTTGCAGAACAAAGAGCAGAGTTCCTTGTACTATGCAGTGTGTGGACTTTACCTATTCTTGCCTCATGTAATTCTGTATGATTATCCCCATTTTGAAGATGGGAAAACTGAACAACAATGTCAACGGTTTTGCCCAAGTTCGCACACCTAGTGAAGCTGTGCTGAGACATGTAGCCCAGCCACTGCCCAGCCTGCCTTCTGTCCCCCAGCTGTGGGCTCAGAGTTTCCAGCCACAGTGAGCTCATAGAATCTGGGGCTGACTTGCTTCCTTTGTGACACCCAGGGAAAGAGTTCCGGAGCCAGTTCACGGATCCAAAGTGGCCTTAAAATTGGCCGTCTGGGCCTCTGGCTGACTATTTATGCAGGAGTTCCTTAAAGAAGTGAGATCGACTCCAAAATCCTGTTCCGCAGCAGTCGTCTCATCCACAGTGGACCCAGGTGTCCTCTCAGAGAGACCTTCACAATACCTAATAGTAACACTACTCGATAATGAGCTCATCTCAAAAGTTTACTGTGATTCACTAGGAGCCACCTTCTCCCACCAGCCAGGGAAACTAAGGATGAAGAAAATTTACTTTCGGATTTCCCTGATGGCTCAGTGGATAGGAATCTGCCTCCTGATGCAGGGGACACAGGTTTGATCTCTGGCCTGGGAAGATCCCACACACTGTGGAGCAGCTAAGCCCACGCACCAGAATTACTGAAGCGTGCGGGCCCTAGAGCCCAGGCTCTGCAGCGAGAGAAGCCCGCGCACCGCAGCTGGAGAGCAGACCCGCTGTCTGCAACAGAAGGCCCCGCAGCAACCAAGACCAGCACAGCCCAAAATAAATGCATTCAAGAAAAGAAAATTTAAGTTTCTTCTTTCTCCTTAGCCATTCTACCTGAATATTTTTCTGCTCTCCCTTCCCAAGTTCCAGGATTACATTTTCTTGCTTGTGGGATTGCTTATTGAGGCGAACATCCCACATTTCATTTCCTTTTTTTCCAGTCGCCCAAGTAGATCTGTGATATAAACTCAGAAATAGTTGTTGGAACGTGACCCGGCTTCCTGAAATGCTCCTGCTTGTGCTGGAGGGCCAGAGTTGAAGTCTCTTATAAATAAGTTAGGTGGTTAAGAAATAATTTAGCTGGTGCCCTTGACATAAGAAGAAGGCATGGGTTAGGCAGCCAAGGTTTGGAGTAGAAGGATGATGTAGAACTTGAGGACTGATACGAGAAAAAGGCAAATCAGGAAGTACAAATGTAAAAGTCCTTGGTCCACTCCAGTTAGCTTTGTTAAGATAATTGAATGTGGTAATCATGTACAAATATGAGGTCTTTTTTTGCAACATATAATCAAAAATGTGCTATCTCTTGAAAATCTATTGAAATATAGAATTTCTAATGCCGTCTAAACAGTGGTCTCTGACAATTTTGGTCGAGCGCCCAGGTTTGAGTCTGGGGCCTACNTTAAGATAATTGAATGTGGTAATCATGTACAAATATGAGGTCTTTTTTTGCAACATATAATCAAAAATGTGCTATCTCTTGAAAATCTATTGAAATATAGAATTTCTAATGCCGTCTAAACAGTGGTCTCTGACAATTTTGGTCGAGCGCCCAGGTTTGAGTCTGGGGCCTACTTCAGAAAGCGCGATGCTCTTAGCTATTTGCCATCTCAGGAAAGTGCCGAGCTGCGCTTAGTCACTCAGTCACGTCTGACTCTTTGCGACCCCGTGGACTGCGGCCCGCCAGGCTCCTCTGTCCATGGGGTTCTCCAGGCAAGAAGACTGGAGTGGGTTGCCATCCCCTCCTTCAGGGGATCTTCCCAACCCAGGCATCAAACCCAGATCTCCTGCATTGCAGGTAGATTCTTNAGAAGACTGGAGTGGGTTGCCATCCCCTCCTTCAGGGGATCTTCCCAACCCAGGCATCAAACCCAGATCTCCTGCATTGCAGGTAGATTCTTTACAGTCTGAGTCACCAGGGAACCTCAATTCATAAAAGATAATAAAATGTAAACAATGAAAGAAAAATATAAACAATCAAAGAAGAAATCCCACCCCTTTAAATTTGGCAGTTATTTTAAACAAGACTAAAAACAACGAGAACAACTCTGTGATATACTGTTTTATAAGTATTATATTTTTAGAAGCATTTTCTGTAAAAATAAGCACATTGCATGACATCTGGTAGCACTTTGCACATTTTGACTCCGATTTCTTTGCTGTGAACCTGTTTTAGGCTTCATGCTGTCTTTGTGAATTTACTCTGGGATCTTTCATTCCACTCAAAGTATCCTCTTTTTCAGTGTTTCCTTATGTAATATCTTTATAAACTGTTTTTAAAATTTGAGTAGTCATTTATTGTTGAGACTATACTTTCTCAGTTACATCTCATTTATTGGTTCAAAAAGTATCTTTCATTATTGAAGTATAACTCGTCGAGCACATGCTTAGTTAATATCTGTTAGTAGTGGTTTTTTTCCCCCTATAGTAAATCTCTCTAACAGTAATCTCATATTTCTTTTGAATTTCTTCTGATCTTCAGCAAAGTTTCTCTGTGTGTAGCAAAATAATTTTCTGATGAAAATGCTTCCCATGTGTCACTTTTAACTTGTTTTATTCTGTTAGAAACAGTATTTATATTCCTATAAAATATGACTTTTATTATTATTTGCTGCTGCTGCTGCTGCTAAGTCGCTTCAGTCGTGCCTGACTCTGTGTGACCCCATAGACGGAAGCCAACCAGGCTCCCCCGTCCCTGGGATTCTCCAGGCAAGAACACTGAAGTGGGTTGCCATTTCCTTCTCCAATGCATGAAACTGAAAAGTGAAAGTGAAGTCACTCAGCTGTGTCGGACTCTTAGCGATCCCATGGACTGCAGCCCACCAGGCTTCACCGTCCACGGGATTTTCCAGGCAAGAGCACTGGAGTGGGGTGCCATCGCCTTCTCTGTTACTATTTGCCATTAAGTGAAAAAGGGCTTCCCAGGTGGTGCTAGTGGTCAAGAACCCACCTTCCAATGAAGGAGATACAAGAGATGTGGGTTTGATCCCTGGGTTGGGAAGATCCCCTGGCAGAGGGCGTGGCAACCCACTCCAGTATTTTTGCCTGGAGAATCCCACGGACAGAGGAGCCTGGTGGGCTACAGTCCGTAAGGTTGCGCAGAGTCGGACACGACTGAAGCGACTTAAGGCTGTGCAGTTAAGTGAAAAGGCCCAAATGGGGCCTCTGGTCATCGATCATCAAGTTTGGTGAGATTTCTGTAGTTTGCCTTGTGTGTCATGTGACTTTACAAACACAAAACATTGCAGGTTTTCCTTCGTGTTCCACATGCTTGGCGTTTCTTTCCGTAAGTATATTCTCTGTGATGTAACTGCATTTAATAGTATGATTGTTATGTGATCTCATGGTGGCTCCGTGGCCAAGAATCCGCCTGCCAATGCAGAAGACACGGGTTTGATCCTTGGTTCAGGAAGGGATGCCTGGAGAAGGACATGGCAACCCACTCCAGGATCCTTGCCTGGGAAATCCCATGGACAGAGGAGCCTGGCCGGCTACAGTCCATGGAGTCGCAAGAGAGTCAGACATGATCTAGCAACTGAATGAGAACAGCAAGTATAATTATTATGCTTCACACGCGCTATTAATGATGTCACGTGGCTCAAACTTAGAGGTTTGTTTCTTCTTACTGTTTTTTATTCTTGTTATTATTTCACTATGGTTAATGAGAGTGGCTTGATAATTTCCTGTGATCAAATCTGATTAGATCATCAGTGCTTTTGCCCTTATTAGAAGGATATTGATAGGAGATATTTTTTTAAAAGCATTAGCTGCAGGCTTTACTCATTTAATTTGCCCAACACACCCGCTGCTGTGGGGATGACAGTTTTTCAGGAAGTTGCAGGAAGAGACTGATACACAGCGTGATGAAGTAACTTCCCCAAACTCATCGACTTAGTACCGGGTAGTGTCGAGAGTCTGGCTTCAGAAGCCAGTAAAGCTGGCCTGAAACTCAACATTCAAGACACTAAGGTCATGGCATCCAATCCCATCTCTTCAAGGCAAATAAAAGGAGAAAAAGTGCAAGCAGTGACTTCTTGGGCTTCAAAATCACTGCAGAGTTTGACTGCAGCCATGAAATTAAAAGACACTTGCCCCTTGAAGGAAAGCTATGACAAACCCAGGCAGTGTATTAAAACGTGGAGACATCACCTTGCT
This sequence comes from Neotragus moschatus, assembly GCA_006410615.1. NCBI lineage: Eukaryota > Metazoa > Chordata > Mammalia > Artiodactyla > Bovidae > Neotragus > Neotragus moschatus. The sequence goes on from SJYA01004468.1 coordinate 7,739, forward strand.
GACAAAAGTCCGTATAGTCAGAGCTATGGTTTTTTTTTCCAGCAGTCACGTTCAGTTGTGAGAGTTGGATCATCAAGAAGGTGGAGTGCTGAAAAATTGATGCTTTCAATTTGTGATGTTAAAGAAGACTCTTGAAAGTCCCTTGGGCTGCAAGGAGATCAAGCAGGTCAATCCTAAAGGGAATCGATTCTGAATATTCATTGGAAGGACTGATGCTGAAGCTGAAGCTCCAGTACTTTGGCCACCCAGTGCCAAGAGCTGATTCACTGGAAAAGACCCTGATGCTGGGAAAGACTGAGGGCAGGAGGAGAAGGGGACGACAGAGGATGAGATGGTTGGATGGCATCACTGACTCAATGAACATGGATCATTGAGCAAACTCCGGGAGATGGTGCAGGACAGAAAAGCCTGGCATCCCGCAGTCCATGGGGTCACAAAGAGTCAGGCATGCCCTAGCGATGGAACCACCACCACTCTGTTGCCTCTCTGCCGTTGGCCCCTGTTCTGTTCTTGTGTTTCCAAGCCATGGCTGCTTTGTATGGGCCATATAAGCCCTTTGTCCATCTTGTGAAAATCAGTTACAACTGGCTCATGGAATCGGTAACTCCAGTGAACTGGGTGCACGTGAGCAGCTATAGGATAACGTGGGATGGAAGCACAGGTTAGGCTGGCTGCCTCCTCCACTGCTGGGAGAGCCGCCGCTTTCTCTGAGACCCCTCAGTCTCCTCGCTGGGCTCAGCACTTTCCGATACAGGGGAATCAGGATAGTCCCAACACCCCTCTGTACTCTGACAGCTGCTGAAGCTTGTTTCCTTCTTTTTTTAGACTGAAAATAAATCTACATACAGGCTCGCATAGTTTCTTTCCTTACTCTCTATGAATTCTCTTGGACACCTTCTGGAGTAGAAGTAGCTCACTGGGGAGACCACTGAAGTGCTGCGAGCTGAAAATTTAAGTGAGGTTAGAGAACAGCTGATCACTTAACTCTGGGCTGAAGTTTCAGGGGAAGAGTCAACCTTTTGAAACACGAAAGAGGTCAGCGAGGATTAACACTTTAAAATCTCTCTGCGTCTCCATAGAAACAGCAGATTCAGGCAAGCAGCTCAGCTCTCCAAGAGTTCTGAAGGATAAAATGTCTCTAAAATGTCAAAAACTATTACCAGGCTTAACTGGAGTTGGCCTCCGAGCCTCTGCCTGTGGTTATACGGCACTCATCCTCCAGATAACCAGCCCTATTGGCGAGTGGCGGCTGATGCTTGAACCTGCGAGGGCCCCAGCGTGTCCTGACTGCTGGAAATGCTGGAAATGCCGCATTTGCTGGTGACGGGAGGCTTTCGCGTGGAATAACGTGCAGCCAGATTGTTTATTAAAAAAGTTCACGGTTAACCTCTACGTTTTTCCACTGGTAAACCTTTCCTGCTTTTTGGATATGGAAATAGCTGATAATTTTATTGACCTGAATATTTACTCTCATCTTATGTTAAACAGCCGAGAGATTTAAGGGGTGTTTGGAGAATTACAGTGTCTCAGCGTAATGCATGTCTTATGTTACTGGGGCTGAGCCAGTCTACCCACTACCTTATAATTTTTTTCCCCCTGATTGCTTTCCTTGAGGCCCTTTGTGTGCTGCTAACAACTGGATTTCACTGCTTGCTCCAGTGGGATGTTTCAGAAATTCCTGGAGGCCATTCTGGCTTACTCTTTCAAGTAAATCTCCCCTTTCATGATTTATAACTGTCTGTAGAGCTTCTGGTCTTACTGATGACCCACCAGTATGTCCTTACCAAGGAATCAGGTGCTAATGACCAGCTAGAGCCTAGCTGGAGAGACAGTCAGGGGTGTTTGGACGCCCTTCTCAGGGCATCCCTTGTTAAGTCTGGTTGGCTTTTCCAGTCCGTTCCATCCCAACTCTCTTTGCTAATTAACTCCGTTTGGAACCGTGAAGCCTTTTTTTCTTCTTCCCTCTCACTCTTGATCATCCACAGTGTAAGCAGCCCATGGAACTCAGCTCCGTGAGGTTTTACTTTTGTTTAGTTTTCATTATTTTTTTTTTCACAGACAAGTAGTGACACTCCTGGGCTATGTACTGGTGTCGGCAGAGTCACGGGAAAGTGATAGCGGTCCAGAGCCACCCTTTTGAGAAAGTCGAAAGTCACAGAGTCGTGAGACTGATTTTCACGATTTTACACAAAACTTCAGCTTTGATCTCCCCAAGAACAGCTCATAAAGCTTGGGGCAAGTGAACGACACGCTGCATTGAAAGAGCGTTGCACACACATTTTGTGGGTCGTATGTATTTAAAGTTCATACATTCTTGGTGTTGTCAGTGAAGAGCCTCAGCATTTTTCCCGCGAGTGTTTTAATTGGATGAAGACTCAAGGGTCCGGAGCAAACTCAACCCCAACCTGAAAGAAGCAAAGTCTTTGTCGTGAAGATGAAAAAATAATAATGTAATTTTGAATTGTTAGAATGTTGCCAGGTGTTTCAAAGTCTTCTCTCTTGGGATCTGAATGAAACTGATAATGTAAGGATGCTATAGTGCCATGACTTCATTAGTACATTAAATACTCAGAAAGTAATTTGGAGACATCATCTGGTTCTACCCTCCTGACTGTCTGAGGAAACTGATGCTACCATGTGTCCATGTCAAAGGTGAAATAAGTCACTCACTGCACTGTTGTTACTGTTCAGCTGCTAAGTCGTGTCTCACTCTTTGCCACCCCATGGACTGCAGCACGCCAGGCTTCCCTGTCTCTCACTGTGTCCCAGAGTTTGCTCAGATTCATGCCCATTGAGTCAGTGATGCCATCCAACCATCTCATCCTCTGTCACCCTTTTCTTCTCCCGCCTTCAGTCTTTCCCAGCATCAGGGTCTTTTCCAGTGAGTCCACTCTTCACATCAGGTGGCCAAAGTATTGGAGTTTCAGCTTCAGCATCAGTCCTTCCCATGAATACTCAGGACTGATCTCCTTTAGGATGGACTGGTTGGATCTCCCTGCAGTCCAAGGGACTCTCAAGAGTCTTCTGCAACATCAAAGTTCAAAAGCATCGATTCTTCAGCACTCAGCCTGCTTCTGTCTCAGTCACATGGAAAACTGGTGGAGGAGAAGTTTTAAAACAATATCACAGGGGTCTTCCCGGGTGGCCCAGTGGTTGAACAATATCACAGGGGTCTTCCCGGGTGGCCCAGTGGTTGAACAAGATCACAGGCATCTTCCCGGGTAGTCCAGTGGTTAAGAATCCGCCTTGCAGTGCAGGGTTCACCAGTTCGAGTCCTGATCCGAAAAGATCCCACTCGCCATGGGCAACTAAGCCCGAGCGTCCTGACCTCCAATGCCTGAGCCTGTACTCTGCAACAGGCGGACCACCACGATGAGAAGCCCACACACAGCAACGAAGAGGGACCCCACTCACCGCAGCTAGGGAACGTCCCACTGCAGCAGCAAAGACCCACAGCCAGAAAATAAATAAATCTTAAAACTCCCAAAACCAAAGTCACTAACTCCAAAGCCCCATCTCACCACTCTCCCCTTCTGCCTCTTCTTCCTGGTGGGCTCTAACAGGAAATCAGCAAGTGCTGTTTGCTTTCTATTAATGGGAAAACAAGTGACTTGTTCCAAATCACAATATATGAAAAGCTCAGGTTAACATGCAGTTAACAGTAAGCCCTCTTGAGAGTCCCTTGGATTGCAAGGAGATACAACCAGTCCATCCTAAAGGAAATCAGTCCTGAATATTCATTGGAAGGACTGATGCTGAAGCTGAAGCTCCAATACTTTGGCCACCTGATGTGAAGAGCCTACTCATGTGTAAAGACTCTGATGCTGGGAAAGATCGGAGGCAGGAGGAGAAGGGGATGACAGAGGATGAGATGGTTGGATGGCATCACTGACTCGATGGACATGAGTTTGAGTGAACTCTGGAAGTTGGTAATGGACAGGGAGGCCTGGCGTGCTGCAGTCCCATGGGGTCACAAAGAGTCAGACACGACTGAGTGACTGAACTGACTGACTGGACAGTAAGCCCAAACCAATGGAGTTTAGAATGCAAGAATTTTTCTGTAGGTTCTTTTATAGAAGGAATGGTAACTCACATCTTTACAGCAGTGATCATCTGTTGGGCACTGTATTACTTACCTTCCTCTTTAATGCTTAATCCACACAACAGCCAATGAAGGAGGTACTGTTATTAAGCCCATTTTATAGGTGAGAAAACTGAGGCACAGAGAGAAGTAACTTTCCCAAGATCATACTGCTTTGAAGGAGACTTCACATCCAGGCCGTCCTATTCCAGAGTCTGTGCTCCATTGTACCTGACTCTCTCACCTCTCCCTAGCACCCAGGTAGCTGAGTTCCATACACCTTGCAGAAACTCCAAGGACTTTAACTGAAGTCCCTTATCTTTTGCATAATACAGACCAAATAAATAATGCGTGAGATCAGCTAATAAGAGATCATGGAAATACTGAGCAGCAGGCAAAATTGAGGACAAAATTAGTAATTTTATCATGAGAATATGACCTAATCTGGAGCTACATATGGTTCAGATTGAATCCAAACTCATGGAATTTCAACAAATTGCTCCCCCCACCCCCTCTTTTTTTTTTGCTTTCCCTGTGAAGTCTAAGTCGGCGAGACGAATATTACTCACTCCGAGTGCATCTGTTTGATGCCATTCCCTTCCTTTGGTCCTTTCATGCCAAATTCATAATAGAATACTGCAGGTACTCAGGCAGTTTCTTGAGTAACCCCGAATAGAACTCTGTGGTTGACGTGCTTCTGTGTGGTCGGATTTGGAATTTTAGATTAAGAGTGTAGAAAAGACCACCATATGTTCATTCTGATACCGAAAAAAAAAGAAAAAAAGATTGTTTAGCAACCTTGGATCTCATGTGAGCTGCAGATCCTGGGTGGCGGGGACTGTGCCTTGGGCTTGGCTGGTGTAACAATAACAAGGCAGATCATAGCAGCCCCGAGCTCTCCAGCTTCTGGGGTGACTCATTCTGCCCGTATGGCCGTCCAGCTGACCCAGCACCCTTTGGTGACAAGGTCACCCCTCTCCCTCTGCACTGCAGTATTGGCTTTGTTTTTTAGTATTTATTTGTATTTAGTTATTTGGCTGGGCTGAGTGTTAGTCACAACATGTGGAATCTAGTTCCCTGACTAGGGATCGAACCCAGGCCCCCTGCACTGGGAGCACAGAGTCTTAGCCACTGGACCAGCAGCAAAGTTCTGGCTTCATTTTAATCATAGGGCATATATGTGTGGGTCTGTATCAGTACCCTTCTGTGCTTATGCCAGTCCTATCTTGTATTAATAGCTATGGTTTTATAATGATTATTTCAAACATTTCTCATTTTCTTGAAGTAGATAAGACCACTCTTTCAATATTGACTATAAATAGTGAAGTTGTTATTACATTTTTGCTATTGGGGAAGATTCTCCATATTTACCATTGAATATAATGTTTGGCTTTTGTCTGTGGATATTTTATCCATTCAAATAAGCTTTCTGCTATTTCTAGTTTTCCATGAGTTTTAAAAATCACACATATTTGTGTAAAATTTTGTTGAATCTTTTTTTCTGCATCTATTAACATGATTACATAATTTTTCTACTCAGTGTGGTGGATTTGATTGCATCAAGTTTTGGATGTTAATATGCTCTTGCCTATCTAGACAAAACCTCACTTGGACTTAGTGTGTTATTCATTTTCTAACTATTGGTTCAATTTGGTAGTATTTCCTTATTGTTTTATCTCTAAATGTTTGGATAAATTAACTAGTGAAATGCTCTGGGCATAAATCCTTTTTGTGGGAAGGATTTATAATGGCACATTTAATTCAGATTTTCTATTTGTTCCTTTTATTGGGGTTCCAGGTGATGCCAGTGATAAAGAACCCTCCTGCCAATACAGGAGACACAAGAGACGAGGGTTTGATCCCTGGGTCGGGAAGATCACCTGGAGAAGGGAATGGCAACCCACTCCAGGATTCTTGCCTGGAGAATCCCATGGACAGAGGAGCCTGGTCACAAAGAATGGGACACGACTGAAGTACTGAGAACAGACACACACAAGTTGTGATTTAATGAATGTTTGAAATTTTACTTTATTGCTAATTTTTTTGGCATGAAGTTCGCGATTATCCTCTTACTGTTATTATTCATATCTGTAAGGTCTGTAGTGGTGTCCTTTTTCCATTCTTGACGTTAGTAGTTTGTGCTTTGTATTTTTCCCCGCTTGATCAATCTTGTAACTGTTTTATCATTTTTATTAACATTTTCAAGGGAAAACCTTTTAGCTTTGTTGATTTTCTCTATTGTATGATTGTTTTCTATTTAATCAATTTCTGCTTTTTTGTTATTTCCTTCCTTCCACTATCTTTGTATTTATTAGGCTGTTCTTTTCCTAGCTTCATGGTATTTCAGATCATTAATTTCGCTTTTTTTTCTTCTTGGAGGAGGCAATGGCACCCCGCTCCAGTCCTCTTGCCTGGAAAATCCTATGGATGGAGGAGCCTGGTTGGCTCCAGTCCATGGGGTCGCTAAGTCAGACACGACTGAGCAACTTCATTTTCACTTTTCACTTTCCTGCATTGGAGAAGGAAATGGCAACCCACTCCAGTGTTCTTGCCTGGAGAATCCCAGTGACGGGGGAGACTGGTGGGCTGCTGTCTCTGGGGTCGCACAGAGTCGGACACGACTGAAGTGACTTAGTAGCAGCAGCAGCAACAGTATATTTATTTGAAGGCACTAAATTCTCTCTTAGGACTGCTTTTGCTTCATCTCATAAGTTTTTGTATGTCATATTTTCATTATCATTTCACTAAAATATTTTCTAATTTTCATTGTCACTTGTTCTTTGATTTATGAGTTATTTAGAATTACGCTGCTTATTTTCACATACTTGGGAGATTTTCAGACATTCTCAAAACGTTTCTCTGTTATTAATTTTAATCTTAATTTCCCCATTTTGAAATGTCCTGCTTGAATGTTAATCCTTTGACATTCGTTGAGACTTCCTTCTGTGCTCAAATCTTGGTCTATCACGTTAAATGTTCTGTTTGCACCCGAAAAAGAACCTTACATGTCAACTACGTTAAGTTGGTCAATTTTTAGTGATTATTCTAGAGTTAAACCGTGCATCCTTGCCTTTGTGACATTTTTTGCTTAATGTATTCTTTTTACCGCTTTCCAAACAGTCCAGGAGCTCCATCTGTCCTATTCTCTCTGTCTGCCACACTGTGTTGTGGTATCTCACCTCTGCGGGTGTGCCACACCTCACAAAACAGCGAGGCGGTTGTCTCCGGTGGCCGGTGCTCCTTTGCACTCGGCTGCACAGTCAGCCTTCCCTCATCCTTTCTTGCTCTTCCGTGCTTGCATCTTGAACCATTTCCCTCGGTTTCAAGAACTTCTTTTACAGGGTCTTATACTGTGGGTTGCTTTTAATGCATTATCTCAGCTGTTGTTTTTCTGAAAAAGTCTATATTTTGTATTTTTACGTAGTATGAAATTCTGGGCTGGTATCTTTGGTTTTGTTTTACTTTTTCTGAAAAATTTATAAATATGTTATCTTCTGGCTTTTTAATATTTTGTTGGAGGTAATTTTTCTCCTTTTTAGGTAATGTTTCTTATTTCTCTGGATTTTTAAAAGTTCTTTTTGTTTTTGATTTTTAACTGAAGCTTGCCATACTGGTGTGTGTGTGTGTGTGTGTGTGTCTGTGTGTCTGGGAAAGAGAGAGATGGAAGGAGACTGCTTATTTCATTTTGGTGTTTTCAGATGTCTGAATCTGTCATTTAACCCCTTTCATCAGTTTCGAGCTTTGTTGGCATCATTTTTTTCAGACTGGTCCTCTTTCAGGATTGTAGTTTAGCCATGTGGAGGCTGAGGCTCTACAGCTTGAATGTTTTTGTGTGTTTTCTTCTCTTTTATGTTCCCTCCTTTTCTCCTCTTCTTCAGTTTGGGTAATTACTATTTTTTTGCATTGTCTAGACTGCCCTAATGAGTTTTTCCAGATGTTGTAGCTTTTGACTCTCTAAGGTGCTTTTGGTTCCCTTTTTTCAGATTCAAATTATTAAATTTTCTTTTTATCCCTTCATTTTTTGGTCCTCTTTTGCTCTGTTTTATTTGGTGTATTTAAGATCGTTATCTTAATGTTCTAATGTATGGAGCCCAGTATCTGCATAATCTGAGGGTTTACTTATGTTGCTTAAATGTTTTCCTGGTTATCAGACGGATTACTTCTTTGTTTTTAAAATTTTAACTTTATGCCAGTCTTTTTGTAAAGAAGGCATTATAGATGCCTTGAATATCACGCTGTTTTCCCACCCAGCTGAGAGGGAGTGCGTCTGTTCTAGCGGTGATGGCGGTTGGGTGAGAGCTTGGCTAGCCTTTTTGGGGGATGCAGGTCTTGTCGCAGCTGCACCACTTCACCCTCTCCCTGAGATCTTGGTAGGTGTCCTGTGGTTGTTGCTCAGTTGCTCAGTCATGTCCAACTCTCTGCGACCCCATGGACGGCAGCTCTGTCCTCCACCATCTCCCGGAGTTTTCTAAAACTCCTGTCCATTGAGTCAGTGATGCCATCCAACCATCTCATCCTCTGTTGTCCGCTTCTCCTCGTCGTCTCAGTCTTTCCAGCAGTGGGGTCTTTTCCAGTGAATCAGCGTCTTGCATCAGCTGGCTTGATTCTAATGAACCAATGCTTCACGTCAGTATTTGAGCAACAGCTTCAGCATCAGTCTTTCCGATTGATATTCGGGGTTGATTTCTTTCAGCCCATCTCCTTAGTCCTTAAATACACCAGCTCAGTCAGCATGCGGTATAAGTTCTGTTTGGCCTCCCACTCCGGACTGCGTACGTGTCTCGCCAGCGTGGCGAGGACGATGAGCTGTGGTTGATGCAGGATGTTTTACCCTGAGTACCACGTGGTGGTTGTGTGGGACTTGCCTGGTGGCTCGGTGGGAAAGAACCTGCCTTCCAACGTGGGAGACCCAGGTTCGATCCCTGGGTCAGGAAGATCCCCAGGAGAAGGAAATGACAACCCACTCCGGTATTCTTGCCTGGAGAATCCCATGGACACAGGAGCCTGGTGGGCTGCAGTCCATGGGGTTGCACGGAGTTGAACCTGACTGAAACGACTTAGCAGGCATACATTCAAGGAAGCGGTCCAGGCCCAAATCGCCTTCTCGTGTGGCTGAGTCGGAGTTCAGAAACTGCATGCCCGAGGCCACCTTTCCCAGCCTGTGTGACGGGTACAGATGGATAGGGTCCTGGAGTTATGGTTGTGGTTGTGGAAACGGAAAGGAGACGATGACCCTGTGCTTGTTGTTCAGTTGCTAAGTTCTGTCCCACTCTTTGGTGACCCATGACTCCTCTGTCCACGGGCTTCTCCAGGCAAGGAGACTGGAGTGGGTTGTCTGGCCCTCCTTCAGGGGGATCTTCCCGACCCAGAGATCGAACCTGTATCTCCCCTGTCTCCTGCCTTGGCAGGTAGACTCTTTACCACCGAGCCACCTGGGAAGCCGCTGGATGATGGCTCTAAACACAAGCATTTTAAAGAAGCACAGTGTGGGGCACACCTCCTCTGAAGTGAGCATCCCCCAGCTGTGATGGCTGTGCCTGGGGCTTCCAGCAGCTCACCGGGGGTTTCGGGAGCTCCATGCCGCGTGGGCGCCTGGGCTCCTGGTGCACCCAGCTGAGGGCACCTCCTTGCCGTGGGCAGCATTTCCCCCTGAGTGGGCCAGAGGAGACCAGGGGTGGGGAGTGGAGGGATCAGGGGTTAAGATGCTTCCTGCTGCAGCCAGGAGGCCTGGCTCCTGGGCTCTGACTAATGCTGGCCCTCTCCTTTCAGAGCCTGGGCTCCGGCTGGCTCTCCAGCAAGCCCTTGGATGCAGGAATTGTAATTTCCTAGGACACAATGTGAGGTGAAATGGTTCATTGTATCAACAAGAATGACACAGTAATTTAAGCCTGGGAATGCAACGTATCCAAACGCCTCATTTCCTAAATGAGATGGAATTATAACAATCCCTTAAAGGACAGAGTTTCAGAAATGCTGAGAAGTGTTGATTCCATCTTTTTTTTTTTTCTTCCTCTTGTGAGGGGGGCATGATGGTGGTGGCCATGGGAAGGAGGAGGAGGGACCTCTCCAGAGCTGTGACTTCAGATGACCTCGTTGGGAGTCAGGGCCAGAAATGGGAGCTCCCTTGATGGTGGATCCCAAGGGTTCGTCTGTGCTTTGCAGACACATTCAGGCCTGCCTGCTCTTGGTCCTCTCTCTCTCTCCTTCTCTCTCTCTTGCTCGCTCGCTCTTTTCTCCTCCTCTTTCTTTCTCTTTCCTCTTCTTTCCCTCTCTCCCTCCCCTTCCTTTCTCTTCTTTCTGCCTCTCTAGTCGAAACTGTTTGTGAAACCTAGAACAGTTCCCAGGCTCACTTTGAGGTCCATTAACCATCTTGAACTATTTTTCAAATGTTTTCGGTTCGAAAAAACCCAAGCCGCACTGGGCCAGCCACTCTTCTTCTTCTTCTTCACTGTTAACCTATGTGTATTTTAAGGGGAATGTGAGCCATATGTTTCTGATTCCTCTGCACTTAACTCATCAAGCAGGGTTTGTTAAAGCTATTTCAAGTCCTGGATGCCTTTTGAGCCATTTCCTTGTGACTTTCAAAGCCTTTTATTCTCTAGAAATAGGAAGTTGCATTTTATGAAATGTAAAGGAGATTGAACCCCCAAAGGTCTGACTTGGGTCAGAATTCTGAATCACTGGAATTAGTCACAAGCATGGCTCTATTCCACTCTCCCAGAAGAAGAATTCCAACTCGAGGAATAAGCTTCTATATTTTTCATTAAATTTTGTAAAATTGGGTACACCTTAATTAGAATAGACTTGGGAGGAAAAAAGGCAAAAAGGTACTTTATAGCAAGAACACATATTATTAATGAGAATGGATAAATATTTCTGATTAAGTAAGAGCCTCAGCTAAATTAACCTTAAAATGAAATGCAATAAAGCAATCGAGTGAATCTGTGACAGCCATTAAATCTGATCCTATGAGTAAATTGTGGCTTTTATTTCATAGCCCCAAAGTGAGTCTCAGCTAAATATATGTATTTTTCCCAGTGCTTCCCATTAGGACAATCAAGAGGATTCTCTAGAAACAAAGTTGTTCCCATTTCTTAGAGGACTATCCTGTTCTCTTGGACCTTCTTTTCCAGAAGATTTAAACTGAAATAAATACATTGTCTAGAGGCATATCCTCACCTCTGCTTCCGGGAAGAAATTGCAGGTCGAGTGTGATGGAATAAGCAGCTGAGTCTCTTCAGGGGCTCCTCCTCCTGGAATAATCTCGCCCAGGGTCACTGTGAGTCTGACCCAACCATCACCTCCTCCCAGAGGCCGGCCCCCACTGCCACCCCTCAGCAAGTCTCTGCCCCATCTCCCTCTTCTTTACTCTTTGCCAGAATTAGCACTAGCTGCCAGCTGTTCACGCCTTTTATGCACTCAGTGTCTCCTCTCGCCACTGGGAATCTAAATGCATCAGCTTATCTCAACACCAGGATGCCAGTCCTGCGAGCACCAGCGAGCACTCAGTCGGTGCTTAACTGAAGTTAATTGCAATCATTGGGTCAACCAATTGACAAACAATACCTATTGACATGCACTTTATCTCAGAAGAGGTCAGTTTATAGCTATCNGATGGTGGATCCCAAGGGTTCGTCTGTGCTTTGCAGACCCATTCAGGCCTGCCTGCTCTTGGTCCTCTCTCTCTCTCCTTCTCTCTCTCTTGCTCGCTCGCTCTTTTCTCCTCCTCTTTCTTTCTCTTTCCTCTTCTTTCCCTCTCTCCCTCCCCTTCCTTTCTCTTCTTTCTGCCTCTCTAGTCGAAACTGTTTGTGAAACCTAGAACAGTTCCCAGGCTCACTTTGAGGTCCATTAACCATCTTGAACTATTTTTCAAATGTTTTCGGTTCGAAAAAACCCAAGCCGCACTGGGCCAGCCACTCTTCTTCTTCTTCTTCACTGTTAACCTATGTGTATTTTAAGGGGAATGTGAGCCATATGTTTCTGATTCCTCTACACTTAACTCATCAAGCAGGGTTTGTTAAAGCTATTTCAAGTCCTGGATGCCTTTTGAGCCATTTCCTTGTGACTTTCAAAGCCTTTTATTCTCTAGAAATAGGAAGTTGCATTTTATGAAATGTAAAGGAGATTGAACCCCCAAAGGTCTGACTTGGGTCAGAATTCTGAATCACTGGAATTAGTCACAAGCATGGCTCTATTCCACTCTCCCAGAAGAAGAATTCCAACTCGAGGAATAAGCTTCTATATTTTTCATTAAATTTTGTAAAATTGGGTACACCTTAATTAGAATAGACTTGGGAGGAAAAAAGGCAAAAAGGTACTTTATAGCAAGAACACATATTATTAATGAGAATGGATAAATATTTCTGATTAAGTAAGAGCCTCAGCTAAATTAACCTTAAAATGAAATGCAATAAAGCAATCGAGTGAATCTGTGACAGCCATTAAATCTGATCCTATGAGTAAATTGTGGCTTTTATTTCATAGCCCCAAAGTGAGTCTCAGCTAAATATATGTATTTTTCCCAGTGCTTCCCATTAGGACAATCAAGAGGATTCTCTAGAAACAAAGCTGTTCCCATTTCTTAGAGGACTATCCTGTTCTCTTGGACCTTCTTTTCCAGAAGATTTAAACTGAAATAAATACATTGTCTAGAGGCATATCCTCACCTCTGCTTCCGGGAAGAAATTGCAGGTCGAGTGTGATGGAATAAGCAGCTGAGTCTCTTCAGGGGCTCCTCCTCCTGGAATAATCTCGCCCAGGGTCACTGTGAGTCTGACCCAACCATCACCTCCTCCCAGAGGCCGGCCCCCACTGCCACCCCTCAGCAAGTCTCTGCCCCATCTCCCTCTTCTTTACTCTTTGCCAGAATTAGCACTAGCTGCCAGCTGTTCACGCCTTTTATGCACTCAGTGTCTCCTCTCGCCACTGGGAATCTAAATGCATCAGCTTATCTCAACACCAGGATGCCAGTCCTGCGAGCACCAGCGAGCACTCAGTCGGTGCTTAACTGAAGTTAATTGCAATCATTGGGTCAACCAATTGACAAACAATACCTATTGACATGCACTTTATCTCAGAAGAGGTCAGTTTATAGCTATCAAATTATATCTACTGGTTTTCATAAGTGTGTTCTTAAGCAAACTTAGTCTAACCCTCCTCCCCCAACACACATACCCCTCATATGAATTTTAGGATTAAATTTCTACGAAAAATGGTCACGGAGATTTTCATAGGGGTTGAGCTTCATCTGTGGATTGATTGGGGAGTACTGGCCTCTTAAAAACATGAAGTCTGTCTTTCCACTTATTTAGTTGTGATTTAATTTCTTTCGATAATGTTTTGTAATTTCTACATGGGATGGAAAGGAGGGATCCAGAATAGTCAAAGAATCTTGAAAAAGAAGTACAAAGTTTCAGGACTCTAACTTTCCAATTTAAAAACTTATTACAAATTACACTCAGTACAGTATCCAACATTGGATACAGATAGAGAGCCGTGAAATAGAACTGAAGGAGCAGAAATAATATCTCACAGTCATGATCAGCTGATTTTTGAGAAGAGACCCAAGACAATTTCATGGCGAGAGGATAATATTTTTAAATAGTGCTGGAACAACAGAACATGAAGTTTGATTCAACTTCATGCCATTTGTAAAAATTAACTCAAAGTGAATTAAAGGATTAATTATAAGGACTAAACTATAAAATTCTTACAAAAAAACCCAAGCATAAATCATTTTGACCTTGGATCAGACAGCCATTCCTTAGATATGATACCAAAAGGATGGGGGGAAAAAAAAGATAAATTGGACTTCATTAAAGTAAGATTTTTATACGTTAGAAGATACCACCAAAAAAGTAAAAAGGCAGCCTATAGAATAGGAGAAAATACTTGCAAATCATGTATCTGACAAGGGGTACGTATCCAGACTACATAAAGAACTCTATCAGTTCAACAGTTAAAGAACAAAACACTAACGTTTAAAAATGGACAAAGGATTTGGATAGACATTTCTACAAAAAACTATATGAATAATGAGTAAGTAGATGGAAAAATGCTCAATGTTATTACTCATAAGGGAAATGCAAATCAAAACAAAAATGAGATACCACTTCAAACCCACTAGGACTGTAACAGCTATAATTAAAAAAAACCAGAATAACAATCATTGATAAGGATGTGGGGAAATTGGAACACTTGTATACTGCTGGTTGGGATGTAAAATGATACAGCTGATGTGGAAAACACTTTGGTGTTTCCTCAAAAACTTGAAACATGGAGTTACCCAGTGACCCACCAATGTCCTTCCTAAGTATCTACCCAAGAGAACTGAAAACATACGTCTACACAAAAGCTTGTACATGAGTGGAGACAACCCAAATGTCCATCATCAGATATTGGGAATAAACAGATAAACAAAAGGTAACAGCACATGCTACTGGATGGATGGTCCTTGAAAATGACATGTACTAGACCTCGTGTGAGTCCACTCGTGTGAGACGTCCAGAATTAAGCCAGCATTGAGACAGAAAGTAGATTAGTGTTTGGAAAAGTGCTCGGGATGGTGGGGAGTGATTTGCTGCTCATGGATACAGCGTTTCTTTGGGGGTGATGAAAACATTCTGGAATTAGATTTTGGTGGTGGCTGCACAATGTCGTGAATATACTGAAAGCCACGAAATCGTGTACTTTAAAAGGTGAACTTAATGGAATGTGGATGGTGTCTAAAAATATCAACTGGTTTCACAGTTACTCAGTTCTTTTGTTCCTGTCTCAATTCCCACGGGAGAAATGGGAAAGGAAAAATGATGTGTTCGATCTGAGAACTAGTCCTGCTCAGTGCTTATTGTCTTCTTCCTGGGCTTTCTCAGTGCTTAAGCATGAAAGCTGGAGAACTGTCTAGGAGCAGGGCTTCCTTCCAGTGGGGAGATGTTAGAGCAACACGCTGCCATAGTCTCTGGGTGAGCTGCTTGCCAGACTCACCCTAGCTGTGCCGTGAAAGGGCAGCAGGTTGATGTCTCGGGAAGAAAACATACAGACAGCTTTTTGTCTTGTGTTCGTTACCTTAGCAGCAGCGTGTATTTTTGGAACTGGAAATTTATAGGTTGGTGTGTGACACCCTGTTAGTTTGGGATCATGATGGATGATGAGCTACTGGGAAGAGAAGGTTTTCCTGTCAACTCTTTGGCAGACTAGGTTGCTCTCAGCCAGCAAAGGTGAAGGTTTAGGATTCTGAAAAAAAAAGAAGAGAGTAAGTATGACATCATCAGAGCCAGACCAGACAGTGGCCCTTCTGATCTATGTTTTCAAAGTACAAATATGTAAAAATCATCCATAAAGAAGGCTGAGCACCAAATAATTGATGCTTTCAAACTGTGGTGCTGGAGAAGACTCTTGAGAGTCCCTTGGACTGCAAGGAGATCAAACCAGTTCATTCTAAAGGAAATCAGGTCTGAATATTCTGTGGAAGGTCTGATGCTGAAGTTCCAATACTTTGGCCACCTGATGTGAAGAGCCGATTCGTTGGAAAAGACCCTCATGTTGGGAAAGATTGAGGGCAGTAGGAGA
Source organism: Neotragus moschatus (assembly GCA_006410615.1). NCBI lineage: Eukaryota > Metazoa > Chordata > Mammalia > Artiodactyla > Bovidae > Neotragus > Neotragus moschatus. The sequence goes on from SJYA01004468.1 coordinate 23,388, forward strand.
ACGGGGAAGTAGGGGCTGAGATTTTGGCTGGCATCACCAGCTCAATGGACATGCGTGTGAGTAAACTTCAAAAGACAGTGAAGGGCAGGGAACCCTGGCAGAGGTTTTCCTTATGAACTGTGTTTTCTCATGGTTATAAAGCATGGGGCTACACCTCCCAATGTTGGAAGACTGGTGGGACACTTATGAGATGATTGCAGCAACAGCAGAAAAACGACTGTGCTTAACTTCTGTCTACCGGCAGCATGATAACGATGATGATACATAATAATTAAAGGAAAGATTTAACAATGTTGAAGACCGTTTTCATGTCATGGTGGAACTTATTTGCATTTATCTGTTAATTCCTCTGGTTTGTATCTGCTTATATACAGACCCCATGGACTGTAGCCCACCAGGCTCCTCTGTCCATGGGACTCTCCAGGCAGCAATCCTGGAGCGCGTTGCCCTTTCCGCTTCCCAACCCAAGGGATTGTCCTGACCCAGGGGATCATCCCGACTCAGGGATCCAATTCGAATCTCTTACATCTCCTGTGTTGGCAGGTGGGTCTTATCCTGCATTAATTCTGGCCATCCTGGACTTACTGGGGTGTGTGTTTACCCTATTTATAGAACATTGCAATAGAATTAGCCTGGTATATAACTTAGGAGAAAAGATAATAGTTTGAACCGAGATAAAGCAGTTCTTAGAGAAAAAGAGTTAGATAAAAATAAGGGTCATTTTGAACAAAGAACATGAAAAGGTGGTGACTGAATGTCAAAGGGGAGAGAGAGAAAAGTTCAAGTCTAGCAGGCATCTAGTTTGAAAAACTGAGTGGATGTTGGAGACACTTACTGAGCAGAGGAATGTTGGAGGGGCCTTGAGGCGGGGGAAAGGTGACAGTTTTAGGTAAGGACATGAGTGCAGGGTAGCCCTTAGGTGCCCAGAAAGACCTGGCAGCAAGATCCATGCCTGCCACTGCATTTCCAGATGGTCTGAGGGTCTCAGCTGGCCTGAAGCAACAGTGTGGACCACAGAGCACAAGCCATGGGCCATGTCTTTCTAGCATAGTAATGATTCTAGAAATATCAAGTACTTACTATATTCTCACGCCATCACAATTTGTCCCGATGGTTTGGCGGAGCTTAGAAATGTAATCTAATCCTGACTTTGATACTGATTCATCTGGAGAAATGCCTTCAGAACCTTCTCTCCCAGGCAAGCTGTTGGAAGATGCCTGGTGTGATGGGTGGTTTAAAAAAAATGTTTATAAGCTGCCTTTTTAGAGTCTGGCAGTCTTGGTAAATCAAGGTGTAGTGTGCTTGATAATTTCCCAGGTGACTCAGATGGTGAAGAACCAGCCTGCAGTGCAGGAGACTCGGGTTCCATCCCTGAGCTGGGAAAGCCCAAAGTGATCGGATCTGACACCACTGGAAAGTCTATTTTCCCTTAGTTCAGTTCAGTTCAGCTGCTCAGTTGTGTCTGACTCTTTGCAATCCCATGAATCGCAGCACGCCAGGCCTCCCTGTCCATCACCAACTCCCAGAGTTCACTCAGACTCATGCCCATTGAGTCGGTGATACCATCCAGCCATCTCATCCTCTGTTGTCCCCTTCTCCTCCTGCCCCCAATCCCTCCCAGCATCAGAGTCTTTTCCAATGAGTCAACTCTTCTCATGAGGTGGCCAAAGTACTGGAGCTTCAGTTTCAGCATCATTCCTTCCAAGGAAATCCCAGGGCCCATCTCCTTCAGAATGGACTGATTGGATCTCCTTGCAGACCAAGGGACTCTCAAGAGTCTTCTCCAACACCACAGTTCAAAAGCATCAATTCTTCGACACTCAGCCTTACCCAAGTCTGTGATAAAACCTGTAATGCTTCCTGGTTTATAGAGAAATGATTGAAGGTTCAATATAGGATGCAAAATAAAAACTGAACAATATGGACTAAAAAATAGATGCCTCTGTGCAAGTGTGTGCACGCACGTGTGTGTATGCTGGGTAGGAATGGAGATTTCATATCTCCACTCAGGTACAGATTGGCCCCCAAAGAAGCCACATCACTATATATTTTTCTCACTTATTCTAAGGGAACTTCATTCCCGAATCTTTTAACTGAAGATCATCTTGCATTTTTAAATGAAAGGCAGACTCAACTCATTTACACACATAGAGGTTATATATTTAGAGGATTAAGTGAAATACCCCAAGAACAGTCAGCGTGCTTTCCTTTGAGAGATACTCGGTTTTGCTTTGTTGTTCATCCCTCGATTCTTATCGGAGCAGAATTGCTTTATAATATTGGGTTAGTTTCTGCTGTTCAGCGATGCGGATCAGCTATGCGTGCACATATATGCCTGCCTCTTCCTCCCCCCTCCCCCCATCCCACCCCTCCAGGTCATCACAGAGCTGGGCTGAGCGCCCTGGCCTGCACAGCAGCTTGCTGCTACCCATCTGTTTCACGTGTGGCCGTGTATATTATGGGTGTGTTCAGCCGCTCAGTCGTGTCTGACTCTTTGCGACCCCGTGGACTGCGCACGCCAGTCTCCTCTGCCAATGGGATTTCCCAGGCAAGGTCACNCACAGAGCTGGGCTGAGCGCCCGGGGCTGCACAGCAGCTTGCTGCTACCCATCTGTTTCACGTGTGGCAGTGTATATTATGGGTGTGTTCAGCCGCTCAGTCGTGTCTGACTCTTTGCGACCCCGTGGACTGCGCACGCCAGTCTCCTCTGCCAATGGGATTTCCCAGGCAAGGTCACTGGAGTGGGTTGCCATTTCCTTCTCCAGGGGATCTTCCTGGCCCAGGGATTGAGCCTGGGTCTCCTGAGGCTCCAGCATCGGCAGGTGGATTCTTCATCACTAACGTCACCTGGAAGCAAGCTCCCAGGCACAGATGGCTAAAGCTGAGGACTTGTTCCCCGGCACTGGGATGTATGTAGAGATGATGAGTTGGGGGAAAATCCCGCAGCTTTTCAGAATTAGATCTGTCTTCCGTTACTTTGCTTCAAGTGTGGAGCTGTTTGGGAGAATGGGTGTTGCTTTCTTTCACATTGATGGCAGAAAAACTAACTTTTCACTATATTTAATTGTGATGTCAGTCTGCGTTAGAGTATGAGGAATCTTTGCCATCCCCTTTTCATGAAAAAAAAAAAAAATTCACGTACAATTACTTACTTCTAAGCTTCTCAAACAAAATTTTCCTAATTCGTTTCACTATGACTCAAATTTCATTGATCTAAAAGACTGTAGAATAATTGACTCAGTGCTGTACCAAAATGTCTGTATCTTCAGCAGTTAATGGAAGTTGAATATCTGTTGTATAATCTCTAACATGAAGATACTTTCCAAGTTCCTTCCAGCTTTGGAAAAGTCTAACAAAATTCTACTTCTTGGGATAAAACGTTCACTAGGATTTACTGGATAAATAAGGTTACTGGAAGCCCGTGAAGAAGCAAACTTCCCTTTCTCCCTTTTTTCCAAATTAATTATTTTACAGCTAGTGTTGCTTGCTAGAAATAGTAGAGTGTCCTTGTTCATTTAGTCTTGCAAAGTGGAAAGTGGAAAATTAAAATAATGAAGCTGTTGCTTCAGAAAGAGGACCTCCAAATGCTCTAGTCTTGGACACTGTCGGGAGCTAACTGCAAATTGGAAGGTGCTGTGTTTGGTCCCTTGTCCTTGGTCACAGCCAGTGAAGCTGATGAAAAAAAAAATCTGGCTTCATAGTCATGGCATTTCATTCATAANTTAAAATAATGAAGCTGTTGCTTCAGAAAGAGGACCTCCAAATGCTCTAGTCTTGGACACTGTCGGGAGCTAACTGCAAATTGGAAGGTGCTGTGTTTGGTCCCTTGTCCTTGGTCACAGCCAGTGAAGCTGATGAAAAAAAAAATCTGGCTTCATAGTCATGGCATTTCATTCATAAAAAGAAATTGTGCCCTGAGATTTAATTGAGTGGTTCCAGGGCCATGCCAGCAGAAAATCAGCTGGTTGGGCTCCTATGTAAACATGATGACATGTTGAGGGCAGTGTTTACTTTTTTCTAATTAAAGCGAATTAGAAATTCCATTATATTTCTGCAGCGAATTCCGGCAGCAGCATGCCCTGGGAATTGCTCACGGTCCTTCTCGAGTGAGGCTCTCCCTTCATTTAGTTTTCATTTGTTCCCTCAAGTTTTAAATTCATTCCAGGCGCTAAGTGTTTACGCCGGCTCTGAGACCTCCGTCTTTTAGGATCATTTCAAAACAAGACCGGAGCATGCGGCGGAATTCAGACCAACCGCTCTTGGTGACACTCCGTGTTTTAGGTCTTGACGCTGGTTCTCGGTAGCCAGCCGCTCTGTTCAGTTCTATCCGTTTTCATAATACTAAGGCAAACCTCCAGTGGACTCCCCGGTTTGGCAGCAGGACATCATCTGTAGGGACTCACACTATTAAGAGAAACAGCTAAGATGCCAGTGGAAATATAGCAACTGTACAGCACAGATAGGTATTTTTCTTACACAATAAAAAGTTTGGGTTTAATTTGACACAGGGTTATAAAACTTATGAGGATTTTGTTTTTCATTTAATGATACCCTTATCATCTTTTTAAAACCAGAAACCAGGTATGTCTGAGTTTTGATGTTTTAAAAAAGTAATGGCTGGCATGCATTTATATCACAGCTTTAAGTTTTCAGATCCCAGTGCCACTTCATTACAATCCTGTTTAATGAGCAGCAGGTTGAAAGAAAGATTTAATATATGGAGCTCACCAAAACATTGTTCATTTCTGAAACCACGACCACATTTTATCATCTTGACCTTTTTCTGACTTCTGATTTCAAGGCTAAGCTTTAGATGCCACCAACCTTCTTGCAAGGAGAGTTACGCTTAGGAGATTTCTCCCCCAGTGTTACTGACAAGAGGTTCAAATAAAGACACAAGGTTCAGATCAAGTCACCATGGGGTTTGGAAAAACATTCATATTTTCAATATTCCTCTGAATTGATCCTGAACTCTAGATTTTAATGAGCTTGTTTCTGGGGTTATTGTTAAGTTCCTGAGAAGGAATGAAGGACATCTCTAATGAATGAACGTGGAAAAACCCATGAGGTATTCTGAGGCTCTTTAAGTATAAAGAAAAGAAATGAATGGGTCTGTGATTGTAGCAAGATCTTCATTGTTCTGGTTGTTTTTGTGTAGTACCTACGTTGTGTCTGACTCTTTGCGACCCTATGGACTGGAGCCCGCCAGGATCCCTGTCCATAACATTCTCCAGGCAAGAACACTGGATTGGGTAGCCTTTCCCTTCTCCAGCATTGTTCTGGTAATCATGGCATATCGAGGAAGTGGAAGTCAAGCATTTCTCTGATATTTGTATTTGCTAGTATTTGCCAGAAACTTTAAACCACAAATCATATACTAAACATGAAAATTAAATGTCAACTCTGGATTAATGTGTAGGAGTGTTTCTAAGACCTTCTCTCTCTGTGCTATTGGACCAGCCTGTGCAGTGGAGAGGGAAGCAGGGATAATAAAAGGAGAAGTAAATTTGCTCAATTAGATATGCGAATGTTGGCACTGGAGCCATTCTCGGCGGGCAACTGCAGAAAGAGAGACTGAATGGAATTTTGAGGACTTTGGTTTCTTCCTTGTTCTTGGTTTTGTCCTGCATGTCAGAGACAGTCAAGAATTGGCTGTAAATAAAATTCAAGTCTCAAGGAAAGAGATCCCACCCCTCGCCCAGGTCCCCAGTCCACCTGTTCATGCGGTCATGGAATTTCTCCTTTGCCTGAAATGAGCTATATATATCGTCAAATATCTCATAAAACAGGGGAGGGGATGGTGGACTAACAAGAGCAAGCATTGAAAGGCTCTGACTCCAAGCTCTCGGCCCAGATGAGTTGACGCAGTTGGGGTCAGTTAAGCCTCCCCCTGACACCCACCATTAGTAATATTTTCCATGCACTAAGTACAACAATGGAAATTTCAACACATCTGCTGCAGCCTCCAATACCTGTGCGGCCTGTAATGGTTTGTGAAATCTTGATATGAAACAGCACTGTGGCACTCGGCGAAGGACTGTTTGCAAGCAAAGAAGGTGCGCTTGTTCCAAAACAACGAGCCCCTGCTTATTCCTCTTCCCTGCAGATGTTCCCTCTGGTTCATATTGCTAGATTATTTCATCCTGGTCCAAAGGTAATCGGGGGTCACTTGCCTCCCCTCTTTCTTATCCTATCTTTACAGCCATCAGCTGCAAGCCTCCAGAAAAACCATTGTCTGTATGTCTCTTGTGGGCGCTGCCTTTTCACGATGAAAAGTTGCGGTTGGCTGGGTGGCTTTCTTCAAGGCACAGAAAAGGGCCTTGGAAGGCTGCCGATGCTAAGAAGCATTTGCTGCCTTGAAAGTCTTCTCGTCTTCTGTGCACACTTCAGAGGTTTACAAAGAGGACACGGAGTATCCCTGAAGGTCCTGGAAGCACATCCTTGACGTGAACACTGAACGAAGATGCGATCAAAATCCCAAAGCACCCGTTGGCCCCTTTGAATAGAATCAGTAAGTAAACCGCTGATAGAGCTCCAGCTCAGAGAGGTCAGGGTCCATGCCTTCCTGGCTCGCTTTTGGCATCTCTTCACTCAGCAAGCCTGGCAGGACGCACAGTACATCTTTGATGCCTGAGAGTTACCTAACTTTCCTTATGCTGAAAGCAACCGCATTTGCAGGTTTCCACGTTAACTGAGTTGGTGTCCATCATAGTCGTCAGTGGGAAGGATACAGGGTAAGAAGTCCTAGAGCTAATTCTGTACTAGTGATCATTACAATAAGAAACCAGGCCACCCTAAAGGAAATCAACCCCGGATACTCATTGGAAGGACGGATGCTGAAACTGAAGCTCCGACACTTTGGCCACCTGATGTGCAGAGCTGACTCATTGGAAAAGACCCTGCAGCTGGGAAAGATTGAGGGCAAGAGGAGAAGGGGACGGCAGAGGATGAGATGGTTGGATGGCATCACCGACTCAGTTGCATGTGAGTTTAAGCAAACTCTGGGAAATAGTGAAGGACAGGGAAGCCTGGCATGCCACAGTCCAGGGGCTTACAAAGAGTCGGATATGACTTAGTGGCTGAACAACAACAATAATAAACCTCTACTGGGAAGATACCCTGTGCCAGGCTCTGTTCTAATCACTTTACATATGTTAACTTGTTTTGTGTTCATAATACCATTGTAAATACAAGTATACAGACAGGCACACCTCACCAAAAGCAGCTTCTGTATGTGTGTGTCTCTCTCTCTCTCTCTCTCTGTATGTGTGTGTGTGTGTGTATAGATGTCATGTGTTGTGAAGAGGAATCTGGAGATTAAAGGTAACAATTAGCAATTCACTTCCTTTGTGAGTGCCCTTTCCTTCTGACTGACTTTCAAGTCTTTTTCCTTTCAAAGACTTATGTTACCTCTGATGCCAGTGAATAGGTCTTCCCAGAGCTTATCTTTAACATCAAGTTCCGTCAATGTATCATGACCACATACAAGCTCAATGAAAATGCGAATGGTGTCTCCTGGAGTTGGGAGGAATGTGGGGGGCAACGAGAGAGGGGCCCCTGGGCTGGGAAGCAAGGGTCTTGTCCTACTTTGCATGTCTGCACCCGTTTCTGCACGTTATGAGCATTTTCATCCTCGGGAAAATCAGGCGAGGTCGCTTCTAGTTTTGGCCGCCTCTGCGTCTACACCCTAATGCAACAAGTCTGAGCATGAGGTCTTTGGGTCCACGTAGGCTCCGCTGCGTCCATCTGTGCATCAGGCGAGCTGACGTCTTCCAAGTGGAGGTCTGCCCACACGCAAGCAGATGCAGTGTCTATGGAGATAAGCCGATGGGGCACGCTCCAGGGAACAGGCAAGCTGAGCGTGGTTAGGCTTCTGCACACAGACAGTTCAGCCACTTCTCAGTCTTGTTTTGTCATTAATTTCATGATCGCATGGTTCTTATACTTCCCAGAAGTTTGCCATGAGGCTCAGGATGCTGGGAAATGTACCTTCTATTAGTGAGACTCACAGATATTTTTAAACTTATTTTATTGGTGTACAGTTGATTTACAATACAGGGTTGGTTTCTGGCATACAGCATCGTGACTCGGTTATAAGTACACATATGTTCTCTTTCAATTCCTTTCCATTATGATCGACTAAGGATGTTGATACACTTCCCCGTGGCATACAGTCGGACCGCGTTTATCCGTTCGATGGGTAACTGTCGGCCTCTGCCCATCCCGGCCCCTCCCTGCCCCATTCCCCTTCCCTGGCAGCCACAGCCTGTTTTCTCTGTGAGTCCTTTCCTACTTCACAGACAAGTTCATTTGAGTCACATCTTAGATGCCACATATAAGTGATATCAAAATGGCTTTTGTCTTTTTCTGTCTGGCTTACTTCACTTAGCATGGTAATTTCGAGGTCCATTCACATGGCTGCAAACGGCATTACATCACTCTTTTCACGGCCGAGTAATATTCACGTGTGTCTGTGTGTACGGAGCGCCTCGTCTTTATCCACTCCTCAGTCAATGGGCGTCTAGGCTGTTTCTGGGTCTTGGGTCTTGTAAACGGTGCTGCAGCGAGCACGGTGATGCCTGTATCTTTTTGAACTGTTAGACTCACAAATATTCACTTAGCACCAATTAAATGAATATCCAAAATGCGAAAAATTAAATGCTTAAGAAATAAGTGACTGATATAAATGCAGGGTCCCTTGTACCTGGTAACAATCAGTTTCTTTGAGGTAGGACTACATGCATGTTAGAATGATAATACGTGCTAATAATATCGAATACTTGAAATACAAAATGATGCAGGAGGGACGTGACAGCTGGCTAGAGGAGGGACAGTGGTGGGTTAGAAGCAGGTGCCATACAAACCGACACCACCATCTTCAGAGATGGGGGAGTTCGTCCTGAACTGCAGTGACCCAGGAGGGGCAGCATCTGACGTGGTCCTAGACAGCTTGCTGGTGTATATTTAAAATTTTTATTTAAAGTGGAGTTGATTTACAGCGTTGTATTAGCTTCTGCACAGCAAAGTGATCAGTTATACATATGTCCGGTCTTTTGAGGTCCTCTCCCCATATGGGTCATTACAGAGTGCTGAGTAGAGCTGCCTGTGTGATACAGGAGGCCCTGTTGCTGTTCTTTAGTCACTGAGTCATGTCCAGCTGTTTGCAACCCCGTGGACTCTCCCAGAGCTTGCTCAAACGCATGTCCTTTGAGTCAGTGATGCTATCTAACCATCTCATCCTCTGCCACCCTCTTCTCCTTCAATCTCTCCCAGCATCAGCGTCTTTTCCAATGAGTCCGCTCTTCACATCAGGTGGCCGAAGTATGAACGTATCAGCTTCAGCATCCGTCCTGCCAGGGAATATTCAGGGCTGATTTCCTTTAGGATTGATTGCTTTGATCTCCTTGCAGTCCGAGAGTCTTCTCCAGCACCACGGGTTTTATTCGTTGACCTCAGAAAAGACAGACCACCACTTCTGCCCTCTTCATTTGCTAGATGTGGGTCAGTGGGTGTGGCCCAGACTCCAGGGCAGGGAATTACTCAAGGACCCGAATCCTGGGAGGGAAGCTCACTGAGCACCTCCCTGAAGACTGTCACCTGCAGCAGACAGGATGAGACGGCGCAGGAAGAAACCCTCCGCTCTCCTGTTATCTCAGCAGCGGTCCAGAGACTAGCACCATCGGACCACCGGAGGGCTGGAGAGAAACCCAGGATCTCAGGTCCCATCCCATGCAGACCTGCTGAATCAGAACCTTCGCGTCACACGGTGCAGAGTTTCTCAGTGTGCATCTCGAAGTTGGAGGACTTCCGGCCTCCAGGATCCTTGCTCATCACCTCAGCCAACTCCAAGCTGATCGACTGCCCGTGAGCATCCCTGTCTCGGAGCAGACGGTGATAAAGCAATGAGATCCCGCGTTCTGTGTTCTCCAGAGAACGGCCTGGGCAGCCTAACCCGGGGTCTGAAAATGCACACACAGTTACCGTTTAATGGCTTAAAGATGAGGGCTGAACTCTTGTTGGCTATCAGACATAACAATGACCACATGGACCGTCTCCTATTCCTGCGTGGCATTTATAGGAAAAACCAGATCCTTTGAACTCATGAAAAAACCCCAAACCCATCATCCAAGCATCTTTCATTCCTGGAGATTATCAGAGTTTTCATTACAGGTTAAATTCTTTGTAACTTTTTCATGTGGAAACTATCCAGTCACCTTCTGCTCACTCTCCTCCTGCTGAGTGCAAATGGAGTCTACATTCTGCTTCCTACAGCTGCTTCGGATTTTGTTACATTTTCCAGGTTTTTGAAAAAAAAAAAAAAAGTGCTGACAGGACGTGGTTTCATCTACAACGCTCAACTGATTTTAAGAACATAAACAGAAATACATTTCCTGATTGTATGTACCAGTGAAATCAAAATATTATCCCTACATTCAAAGATCCACTCGCCACTTTATTTTTAGAAACTGGGCACTAAAGAGAAAAAGTAAGTTTGGGAAAGGTCATTACAAGATAAAGACAGCAAATATAGCTAGACAAAAAAAAAGAGCATTCTGTTTGGTTTGCACTATTTTCAATGATATTTGCTTTTTAGATGGAAAGAAAAAACTTTCCATTCGCATCTGGGCAGAAAGTCAGGATCAAATAGATATAATTTGAAAAGCTAACTAAATGATGGACTTATGTTACATTTTCCCCTCAAATGATCCTTTTTGTTTTATTTTACATAATGGAGCAAAATCCTCTTAGATAAATATATCTGAAAGCAAAACGTTCAAAAGTCACATTTTATGGCAACAAGATGAAGCAAATGAAAACTTAAATCTGAGCCACCAAGAAGGAAACAGTTTTGCTTGGTCTATGCAATTATGCTCGGTAAGAAGGGCACGTCTTCCACTTGGGTTTTCAGGTATGAGGCTGTGAGTCATAAAAACACAAGCAATTCTGTTGTGTGGGCAAAAATCCTCAAGAAGTATCTTGTCAGCCCGAGTAGGGTGAAGACTTGGGGGTCCGGTAGGAAGGGCCTGGGGGACAGTACATGTTGGGATTTTAGATGGCCGGGGGCTGTGAGAACCAGGTTGCAATCCTGAGCGTGCTCAGCAGCTTCAGTCCTGTCTGACTCTTTGTGACCCCACGGACTAGAGCCCACCAGGCTCCTCTGTCCCTGGGATTCTCCAGGCAGGGCTGGAGTGGGGTGCCATGCCCTCCTCCAGGGATCTTCCCCACTCAGGGAAGGTCCTGGGCCTCCTGTGTCTCCTGCATTGAGGTGGATTCTTTACTGCTGAGCCGCTGGAGGAGTCCTGAGAACCAGGTTAGGACCTACTAACTGAGAAAAGGCAGATAAGCAGGGCTAAAGAACTGCTGCATAGATTGATCCCGGGTGTGAGAACTGGGCAGCCCAAGGACCATGCTTCAAAGGACAAAGAAACGGAGTTATGGTCCAGCAAGTCACAGCAGGACGTCCGCCCCGGCTGGCCGCTGGAGCACAGCACTGGGCAGTCTGCGAGGGGGCAGATGTTGCCGTTGGACATTATGTGAGGACTTCCATCTCACACCAGGGGGCTGGCAGGTCCAGGCCACATAGGAGAGCCCCAGTGGTAAGAGTCAGGATTAGGACTGCGCCCGGAGTCTCAAAGGGCAGATTGTATGTTTGATTCCTCTAGTACAGACCCACAAATTGTGGGGCCAGAGAAGACTCTTGGACTGCAAGGAGAACAAACCAGTCCATCCTAACGGAAGTCAGCCCTGAATGTTCATCAGAAGGACTGAAGCTGAAGCTGAAGCTCTAGTACTTTGGCCATCTGATGTGAAGAACTGACTCATTGGAAAAGACTCTGATGCTGGGAAAGGTTGAAGGCAGGAGGAGAAGGGGAAAACAGAGGATGAGATGGTTGGATGGCATCACTGACTCAATGGACATGAGTTTGAGCAACCTCCTGGAGATAGTGGAGGACGGGGCGGGCCCTGGAGTGCTGCAGTCCATGGGGTCAGAGAGAGCTGGACACAACTTAGTGATGGAACAACAAGAAGAAGCCAGGAGCTCAGCATCATGGCTTGAACTAGGATGGGGGTGGGGGGTTTTACAAGTTGGGAAGACTTTCAAAGAGACCTGGCTTATCTTTTGGCACAGAGGGTAGAAGTTTGACTGATAAAGGGAACTCAGGGTAGGAACTGGAGACCCGAGTCTAAACACAGGAGTCTAGCGGGCCATCTACTCTGGGGCTGAGAAGGTTCTGTTGATTTGCTCTGCTCTCCACTGCTGGAGACACTTGGGCACCCCTGGCTGAGCTGACAAGGTGCCGTGTGAGTCCATCTGGATCCATCCAGCTTTGGATGGAGGTGACATGGAGGAAGACGGAGATGATGCTGACGTCACGGCCCTCCCCTCTGGTCACTCTCCTTCCTCTTGAAGCCGTTTTCCAGTCGTGTCTGCTCGGCTGCCGGCGCGATGAGCCGGAGCCCCGGTGCTCACAGGTTTGTGTTGTTTCATTTTATGTGGTTTCTCATGAGCAAGAGAGAAAACGCTGATCCTTGTAGCCCTGTAATCAAGAGGACGCCCTTATTAGATCCCATTCTGGTAAAGAGGGACGGTATCTGATTTCCTTTGGAAGCGAGGCGGTCATGGAGAAAGGGTATACCACCATGAAAGGCAATCTCGGCTGGAACTGATGTGTTCAGTAGTGAACTTTGGGTCACACTGAGTTTTTCCCAGCAGTGATATTCGAATACATAATTACCCTGCTCTTCATGTGGTATCGGTAGTGCAAAGAGCGAGTGTGTGCTTTCTATTTATTTTCCAGATTTCCCATTTATTGTTTCCCAAGCTGAATGACAGGGCAAGTTTTATTCCACCACGTTTAAAGAGAGCTGCTCTTGGCTTCAGGAAGCTTTTAAATGCCTTTCCTTTTTTTGAGCCTTTTTTTTTTAACCCTTTGGTGGATGACGAGGGGCCTCCTAGCGGACCATCTTGTTCCAGCAGCACAGCTGCCATCAGCAGTCATATCCTGGTCTAGACATTTAACAGCCTCTGTGGCTTAGGTCGGAGAAGGCAATGGCACCCCACTCCAGTACTCTTGCCTGGAGAATCCCATGGACAGGGAAGCCTGGTAGGCTGCAGTCCCTGGGGTCGCTAAGAGTCAGACACGACTGAGCGACTTCACTTTCACTTTTCACTTTCCTGCATTGGAGAAGGAAATGGCAACCCACTCCAGTGTTCTTGCCTGGAGAGTCCCAGGGACGGCCGAGCCTGGTGGGCTGCCATATGGGGTTGCACAGAGTCGGACACGACTGAAGTGACTTAGCAGCAGCAGTGGCTTAGGTACCCATCTGTTAGAATGGACCTTGGCCATGTTTCTTGAGCAGAAAGCTAGGGGTCCACCGTGGGATCATGGTAAGATCAAGGGAGCCTGAAGAACAGGAAGTAGCAGGCGGTGTTCAGGGTTGCAACTCATTGACCAAGTGGCGTGGAATCATTTAGATGTTTCAGTTTCCCGTACACTCGTACCAGGGCACACTGGCCAAGTGTCAGGACTGATGCTGAGTAGTCAGGACGCTGGAGTAGCAGGATGTGAAGGTCACTTCCTCCCACACACACATCGNCCGGCTGGCCGCTGGAGCACAGCACTGGGCAGTCTGCGAGGGGGCAGATGTTGCCGTTGGACATTATGTGAGGACTTCCATCTCACACCAGGGGGCTGGCAGGTCCAGGCCACATAGGAGAGCCCCAGTGGTAAGAGTCAGGATTAGGACTGCGCCCGGAGTCTCAAAGGGCAGATTGTATGTTTGATTCCTCTAGTACAGACCCACAAATTGTGGGGCCAGAGAAGACTCTTGGACTGCAAGGAGAACAAACCAGTCCATCCTAACGGAAGTCAGCCCTGAATGTTCATCAGAAGGACTGAAGCTGAAGCTGAAGCTCTAGTACTTTGGCCATCTGATGTGAAGAACTGACTCATTGGAAAAGACTCTGATGCTGGGAAAGGTTGAAGGCGGGAGGAGAAGGGGAAAACAGAGGATGAGATGGTTGGATGGCATCACTGACTCAATGGACATGAGTTTGAGCAACCTCCTGGAGATAGTGGAGGACGGGGCGGGCCCTGGAGTGCTGCAGTCCATGGGGTCAGAGAGAGCTGGACACAACTTAGTGATGGAACAACAAGAAGAAGCCAGGAGCTCAGCATCATGGCTTGAACTAGGATGGGGGTGGGGGGTTTTACAAGTTGGGAAGACTTTCAAAGAGACCCGGCTTATCTTTTGGCACAGAGGGTAGAAGTTTGACTGATAAAGGGAACTCAGGGTAGGGACTGGAGACCCGAGTCTAAACACAGGAGTCTAGCGGGCCATCTACTCTGGGGCTGAGAAGGTTCTGTTGATTTGCTCTGCTCTCCACTGCTGGAGACACTTGGGCACCCCTGGCTGAGCTGACAAGGTGCCGTGTGAGTCCATCTGGATCCATCCAGCTTTGGATGGAGGTGACATGGAGGAAGACGGAGATGATGCTGACATCACGGCCCTCCCCTCTGGTCACTCTCCTTCCTCTTGAAGGCGTTTTCCAGTCGTGTCTGCTCGGCTGCCGGCGCGATGAGCCGGAGCCCCGGTGCTCACAGGTTTGTGTTGTTTCATTTTATGTGGTTTCTCATGAGCAAGAGAGAAAACGCTGATCCTTGTAGCCCTGTAATCAAGAGGACGCCCTTATTAGATCCCATTCTGGTAAAGAGGGACGGTATCTGATTTCCTTTGGAAGCGAGGCGGTCATGGAGAAAGGGTATACCACCATGAAAGGCAATCTCGGCTGGAACTGATGTGTTCAGTAGTGAACTTTGGGTCACACTGAGTTTTTCCCAGCAGTGATATTCGAATACATAATTACCCTGCTCTTCATGTGGTATCGGTAGTGCAAAGAGCGAGTGTGTGCTTTCTATTTATTTTCCAGATTTCCCATTTATTGTTTCCCAAGCTGAATGACAGGGCAAGTTTTATTCCACCACGTTTAAAGAGAGCTGCTCTTGGCTTCAGGAAGCTTTTAAATGCCTTTCCTTTTTTTGAGCCTTTTTTTTTTAACCCTTTGGTGGATGACGAGGGGCCTCCTAGCGGACCATCTTGTTCCAGCAGCACAGCTGCCATCAGCAGTCATATCCTGGTCTAGACATTTAACAGCCTCTGTGGCTTAGGTCGGAGAAGGCAATGGCACCCCACTCCAGTACTCTTGCCTGGAGAATCCCATGGACAGAGAAGCCTGGTAGGCTGCAGTCCCTGGGGTCGCTAAGAGTCAGACACGACTGAGCGACTTCACTTTCACTTTTCACTTTCCTGCATTGGAGAAGGAAATGGCAACCCACTCCAGTGTTCTTGCCTGGAGAGTCCCAGGGACGGCCGAGCCTGGTGGGCTGCCATATGGGGTTGCACAGAGTCGGACACGACTGAAGTGACTTAGCAGCAGCAGTGGCTTAGGTACCCATCTGTTAGAATGGACCTTGGCCATGTTTCTTGAGCAGAAAGCTAGGGGTCCACCGTGGGATCATGGTAAGATCAAGGGAGCCTGAAGAACAGGAAGTAGCAGGCGGTGTTCAGGGTTGCAACTCATTGACCAAGTGGCGTGGAATCATTTAGATGTTTCAGTTTCCCGTACACTCGTACCAGGGCACACTGGCCAAGTGTCAGGACTGATGCTGAGTAGTCAGGACGCTGGAGTAGCAGGATGTGAAGGTCACTTCCTCCCACACACACATCGCAGATACGTCGCCACATGCCTCGATTCTCACAGGACATCTGCTGAATGCTGCCAGGAGGCCTGGGCTTCTGCAGAGGGGCTGATGCCTGTCTGAGGGAGCACTGCTGCGATAGCATTGTGTTTGAAACTACAGACAAACTCTCATAACTAGCACCTCCTCGCGAGAAGGCCAGCAAGCAGAGGGACGCTCATGCAAGCCCTGGTGAAGTCGGGGGTCCATCTTGTGCACGATGGAGGGCTCAGTGGCTGAGACTCCAGGCTCCCAGTGTGAGGGCCCCAGAGTCCGATCCCCGGTTGGGGGACTAGAGCCCACGTGCCACAACTAAGGCCTGGAGCAGCCAAATGCATAAAGGAATCAAAAAGCATTCTGCGTGATAGGGAGCCACTAGGGGTCTATAAACCACCTGCACCCCTCAGGCTGTTTTGACCTTTGAAGTGTTTTTTGCAAATTTGAATACGTTTTATTGTGTTCATTTTCTACTGGTGTCCGAGAAACTACCATATACCCAGAAGCTCAAGACAATGCAAATTTATTATCTCATAGTTTCCAGGGAGTCAGGAGTCGGGTGTGACTTAGCAGAGTCCTCTGCCGAGGTCTTATCAGGCCGGAGACTTCCATGGGAAGGAGCTGTTTCCAAGGTCATCAGGTCATTGGTGGATTTCCCCTCCTCGTACCTGTTGACCTGGAACCCAGGGTTCAATCCCTGGTCCAGGAAGATCCCACCTGCCTCAGAGTGACTCAGCCCCTATGCCACAGTGCTGAGCCCACGCTCTTCAACAAGAGGAGGCTCCACAATGAGAAGCACTAGCAGGGAGCAGCCCCATTCACCACGACCAGAGAAAAGCCCTCACAACGTCAGCACAGGCAAAAACAAAGCAAACTCTAATAACGCCTCAGTTCAGTTCAGTTCAGTTCAGTCGCTCAGTCGTGTCTGACTCTTTGTGATTGCGTGGACCACAGCACACCAGGCCTCCCTGTCCATCACCAGCTTCTGGAGTTTGTTCAAACTCATGTTCATCTAGTTGGTGATGCCATCCAGCCATCTCATCCTCTGTCATCCCCTTCTCCTCCCGCCCCCAATCCCTCTTAGAATCAGGATCTTTTCCAGTGAGTCAGCTCTTCTCATGAGGTGGCCAAAGTATTGGAGTTTCAGCTTCAGCATCAGTCCTTCCAATGAACACTCAGGACTGATCTTTAGGATGGTCTGGTTGGATGTCCTTACAGTCCAAAGGACTCTCAAGAGTCTTCTCCAACCACAGTTCAAAAGCATCAATTTTTCTGCACTCAGCTCTCATTATAGTCCAACTCTCACATCCATACATGACCACTGGAAAAACCATAGCCTTGACTAGACAGATCTTTGTTTACAGAGTAATGTCTCTGCTTTTTAATATGCTGTCTAGGTTGGTCATAGCCTTTCTCCACTAATGTCTAGCTAAAAAAAGAATGGAAGACGTAGAGAAACTCAATGAGTATTTCAGTTTCGATTCCTCCATTTCATCTCTTAGTTTGGCTTCTGTGTTATCCTTCCCCAAAGCCTGAGAGTTGTTTTGAAATTTCCTATCAGATCCTTTGAGATGAAAGTGGATGAAGCAAGGGGACAGAGTCATCTCGAGGGGAAATGAGGGCATGTGTCTACCCCAGCCCGGAGCTCCTGGTGCCTACCGAGCAGAGACCTGGGAGTAACGACCCCAGGGNTCTTAATTTGGCTTCTGTGTTATCCTTCCCCAAAGCCTGAGAGTTGTTTTGAAATTTCCTATCAGATCCTTTGAGATGAAAGTGGATGAAGCAAGGGGACAGAGTCATCTCGAGGGGAAATGAGGGCATGTGTCTACCCCAGCCCGGAGCTCCTGGTGCCTACCGAGCAGAGACCTGGGAGTAACGACCCCAGGGTGCCCCAGGGGCCCTCCGCATGGCCCAGCGGTGCCGGCGGAAGACTCAGAGCTCCCCTCTCCCCTGCCTACTCCCCAAATAATCCAGAGGGTACAGTCCAGCCGCTCATCCCTCAAGGCCTGCAAATCAAAGCCCCGATTGGGTCAGAGGGCAGGAGACGTGGCTGCAGAGCTGCCCCGGGGGCTCGGGTGCCCAGGGCGTGAAAACCGCCCTGCTCCCGCCGGGGCTGGGACCGGAGTCA
>SJYA01004469.1:0-33589 GCA_006410615.1 Neotragus moschatus
TTCAGCAATATGTGAACCATGAACTTCCAGATGTTCAAGCTGGTTTTAGGAAAGGCAGAGGAACCAGAGGTCAAATCACCAACATCCGCTGGATCATCAAAAAAGCAGGAGAGTTCCAGAAAAAACATCTATTTCTGCTTTATTGACAATGCCAAAGCCTTTGTCTGTGTGGATCACAATAAACTGTGGAAAATTCTGAAAGAGATGAGAATACCAGACCACCTGACCTCCCTCTTGAGAAACTCATATGCAGGTCAGGAAGAAACAGTTAGAACTGGACAGGGAACAACAGACTGGTTCCAAATAGGAAAAGGAATATGTCAAGGCTGTATATTGTCACCCTGCTTATTTAATTTATATGCAGAATACATCATGAGAAACGCTGGGCTGGAAGAAGCACAAGTTGGAATCAAGATTGCTGGGAGAAATATCAATAACTTCATATATACTGATGACACCACTCTTATGGCAGAAAGTGAAGAGGAACTAAAAAGCTTCTTGATGAAAGTGAAAGAGGAGAGTGAAAAAGTTGGCTTAAAACTCAACATTCAAAAAACTAAGATCATGGCATCTGGTCCCATCACTTCATGGGAAATAGATGGGGAAACAGTGGAAACAGTGTCAGACTTTATTTTGGGGGGCTCCAAAATCACTACAGTTGGTGATTGCAGCCATGAAATGAAAAGATGCTTACTCCTTGGAATGAAAGTCATGACCAACCTGGATAACATATTGAAAAGCAAAGACATTTTGCCAACAAAGGTCCGTCTAGTCAAGGTTGGTTTTTCTACTGGTCATGTATGGATGTGAGAGTTGGACTGTGAAGAAAGCTGAGTGCCGAAGAATTGATGCTTTTGAACTGTGGTGTTGGAGAAGATTTTTGAGAGTCTCTTGGACTGCAAGGACATCCAACCAGTCCATTCTAAAGGAGATAGGTCCTGGATCTTCTTTGGAAGGAATGATGCAAAAGCTGAAACTCCAGTACTCTGGCTACCTCATGCTAAGAGTTGACTCATTGGAAAAGGCTCTGATGCTGGGAGGGATTGGGAGCAGGAGGAGAAGAGGATGACAGAGGATGAGACGGCTGGATGGCATCACCAACTCAATGGACGTGAGTCTGAGTGAACTCTGGGAGTTGGTGATGGATAGGGAGGCCTGGCATGCTGCAATTCATGGGGTCGCAAAGAGTTGGACACGACTGAGTGACTGAACTGACTGAACTGAACTGAAAGAAGATCTGATAAGTTTGATTTCTCTCTCCATTAACCCAACCCTAACACACTCAGAGAGGAATTGTCTTCAGGTATCTTTAAGTTCTAAGCATCTATTTTTATAAATAAATGACACAGCAAAGCTCTCTAATCAGAGTACCAAGATCTGCAAGGTGTGGCCTGGGGAGGCAGACTCCTCTGGTTCAAGTCCCAGTGTCATCACTTGTGCTTCCTGGGGAAGGTCTCCTGTGTTCTGGGAGCCTCCACTTTCTTGGCAGAGGCATGTGGATAGTACCTGCCCCTTTGAGTTCCCTTGGTAGTGACTGCCATGCCTTCATCAGACGCTGTGACCTTGCACTTGTTATGTTTCCATCAGCCAATAACTTCTATTGATTCCAACAACTCAGAAGCTCTTGCTTTGATCTGTAATCTCTAACTGACCCCACTTCCAAACCACCTTTCTGTAGACCCCTCTGGGCTGACACTGGGTTTGTGCTTCAGTTTCACAGAGTATGGTTAGAGTCAGGCTACCAGATAAAACACAGGATTTTAAAATACATAAATACAGATAATACTCATATTAAAATACAAAGTCAAAAAGCTTTGAACTTTAGGGAATTCCCTGGTGGTTCCATGGTTAGGACTCCATGCTTTAGCTGCCAAGGGCATGGATTCACTCCCTGTTTGGGGAACTAAGGTCCCACAAACTACAGATTTTTTCTTTTAATTTCATACAGACAACAAATAGTTTTTTAGTGTAAGTATGTCCCAACTATTTCATGGCAGGCCTTATTTGGAGGTCATCTCTTGAATCACCATCAAGTTCAACTGGCCCATCCCCAACCACAGCCTCACATTGTCTGGTGCAGGTAGACACCTTTCCTCCTCCAGAAGGGCTGTTTGGACAGATACTCCACCTTCCCAAGAGTAAAGCAACCATTTCTCCCTCACTTGACTCCTTAGCATAGGAATCCTGGTGTCTGTTCTCAGTGTTGAGCATGTAGGAACAGGAGAGAGAGCTGTGTGAAACAGGGGGAGGGGTCCACCTGTTTATAGTCACCAACTGCTCTCTAAGGGGCCATCACAATTCCAGCATAAACATTGGCTGACAGAGGTTTCCTCTCCGTTACCTGTCAGCAGGCTTCAGATGAACTTCAGTGAGCTTCATTTAGTCTGTGAACAGATGAATAAAGGGCCACTCTTTCCAGGTCCTGGCTCAATAAGGACAGTTGGGCATCAGAAAGGCCTGGTCTAAGTTGTGTGTGCCTGCTTAGGCACTCAGTGTTGTCCGACTCTGCAACTCCATGGACCGTAGCCTTGGAATAGCTTCCTGTGTCCAAGGAATTTTCCAGGCAAGAGTACTAGAGCAGGTTGCCATTCCTACTGCAGGAAGTCTTCCAGACCCAGGGATCAAACCTGGGTCTCCTGCACTGCAGGCGGATTCTTTACTACTGTGCCACCTGGGAAGCCCTTGGTCTAGGTTAGTGAAATGGAGTTCTGAAGATACTCCCTGGAATGTTATCAGGTTCAAAGCAGAAGATACATTTTTTACCACTTTCTGAAAGCCCAAGTACAACACCTGAGAAGCAGAATGGGGCTGGTCCACCAAGGCCTGAGATGGAAGCAGTTGTCCCAATAACCCAAGGGAATCCCATGTTTCCATCTTCATCACCCATGGAAACTGCCCCAACAGACTGCACAAAAGGCACTGAGCGTATCAGCAGATTCAAATTAAATAAGGCTTCTAGGGAAGACAATGACTGTCACCCAATATTGTTTAGTTTGGGCTCTAATTTTTTTTTTATTAAAAAAAACTTTAAAAATTAATTTTTAGCTGTGCTGGGTGTTTTTTGGTGCACAGGCTTTTCTCTAGTTGCAGTGAGTAGGTGGTGCTCTTCCTTACCGTGTGTAGGCTTCTCATTGCAGTGGCTTCTCTTGCCGTAGAGTACAGGCTTTAGAGTACACAGGCTTCAGTAGTTGAGTGTGTGGGCTCAATAGCTGTGGTTCCAGGGCTCTAGAGCACAGACTCAGTAGTTGTGGCTCCTGGGCTTAGTTATTTGGTGGCATGTGGGATCTTCCTAGACCAAGGCTCAAACCCATGTCTCCTCCCTTGGCAAGCAGTTGGGTTTTTTACCTCTAAACTACCAGGAAATCCTCTCACCTCTAATTCTTATTTCTAACTTATTTATAACTGTTAATTCTACAGGGATAATTAATTTGCCAGTTTTATTTTTTAATTATTATTATTTTTACTTTACAATATTGTACTGGTTTTGCCACACATCAACATGAATCTGCCATAGGTGTACATGTGTTCCCAATCCTGAACCCCCCTCACACCTTCCCCCCAACACCATCCCTCCAGGTCATCCCAGTGCATCAGCGTCAAGCATCCTACTTCCTGCATCGAACCTAGACTGGTGATTCAGTTCTTATATGATATTATACATGTTTCAATGCCATTCTCCTAAATCATCCCACCCTCTCCCTCTCCCACAGAGTCCAAAAGACTTTCCTATACTTCTGTGTCTCTTTTGCTGTCTTGCATACAGGGTTATCGTTACCATGTTTCTAAATTCCATATATTTGTGTTAGTATACTGTATTGGTGTTTTTCTTTCTGGCTTACTTCACTCTGTATAATCGGCTTTATTTCAAAATGTGGTCCATTCTCTTCTCCCTCCTCACTCCCCCAGTAAATCACCCACACCTCCAACCCCAGCTCATGATCTGCTTCCTGGAGAACCTGAGCTAACATGGAGAGAGAGGGAAGAACCAACAATCACAAGGACTGCCTTTAAGATCTGGCTTCCTGAGGAGCAGGGCAAGTCTCCACCAATGCTCCTGCTCTACTTCTCCTGGCAATCACATCTATGCCTGGCTAGAACCCTAAAATGAGTTGAACCAAACCCAAGACCATCCTCAGTCAGCACTGGGCCACCAAATTCCCATTATCTGGTGAGTTTTCAGAAGACTGGAAGCCTGGTAACCATGTCAAACATCAGTGAGCATGAGAGGTTTTCTTCTCTAGAACTCCTTACTGGTTTTTTAATTTGGTTTAATCTCAAAGCTGTCTTTGGAAGGAGGATTTTTTTTTTTTTAAGGGAAGAAACTGAGGCATAGAAAGATAGCGCTCACAGTTCTACAGTCACAGAATGCAGAGCCCTGAACTTCAGAGCTGATCTATCTGACCTCTTAGCCCCCTGCATTGTGGCTCTTCAGACCCTCAACCAAGTCTCAGAACAGTGAGAACAAGGCCTTCTCCTTCACAGTTAAACCTAAAGCAATTTGATTTTTTGCTTGCTTTTAAAATTTTTAATTTACATTGAATTTTAGTTGATTTACAATGTCGTGTTAGTTTCAGGTGTACAGCAAAGTGATTCAGTTATACATATACAAGTATCTTTTTTTTTCAGGTTCCTTTCCCATATAAGTTGTAATAGAATATTTAATAGAGTTCCCTGTGCTGTACAAGAGGTACTTGTTGATTATATATTTTATACATAGGAGTATGTATCTTTGATCCCAAACTCTTAATTTTCCTCCCTCACCACCTTCCAAAAACTAATTGAGAAGAGAGTAATTTCTGTACAAGACTGTTATGCATTGATCGAGTCACAGACTTGAACCTGTCACTTCAATGACCTCACATCCCTAGCAGGACCACCATGGGCGGCACCACATGTGCTCTCTGTGGGCATCACATGGTTGCATAGCCTTTTGACCTTGTAAACTTGCAGAGTCACCCACCTCCCAATAGTTACATCCCTCTTCGATGTTTCTGTAGAACAGTGTGGGCCTAAATCATCCCCCAATTTGACTGACCAAATGTCTCTGCTGACATCTGTGCTGCCCACAGCTGTCTGGCGGACTGTGTTGCAAAGACTAGCCCTCCTGCCACCAGATGCCCACTCAGATATCAATCCTCAGCCATTACAGGACATTCTGTATCCTGTGGTCCAGTTCTCCTGGACTGGAGCGCTGACTGCTTCTCACAATGGGCAGTCAGGCAACTCGGCAGTCACAAAGATTTTTTGGCTCTTAAAAAATATGTACTTCCTGAATATCATGCCAACTCCATGTGGAATTGAGGCTGTGTTCCATTCTCAGCATGGCTGCACCCTAAAGGGTTACAGAACCTTGGGGTGGGAAGGGAGGATTATAACAGCTCTTCCCAAATGTGCATCCCTGTGCCTTTGTGGGTACCCTCTCACACTTACTGTGAGGATATCCAGAGGGAGCTTAGCCTGGAAAGGAATCCCTGGAAAGGCTACCCGCCCACAGGACAACATGGGCTCTTCAAAGTCTGTACAGCCAGCCTGGACTTCAACTTCCTTTTCATGCTGCTTAAGAATGGAGATAAAACATCAGATGCTGGCCAACTACACCATACAAAAAATATCTGTCACCAATAAGGAGGCAGGTGTTCAGACAAGTGGGGAGAAGCCCTCCTATTGGGGGTTGGAGCTTAGGTGAAAGTTTCCTGGGCCCCAGGACCTACGGGCCGACAGTCAGCATGATGTTCACATATGGAGGAAACTGGGGCAGGGAGTGGGAGCGCTGTGTCCCTCACTTGGAACAAACTATTGTGAAAGATTAAAGAACATTCATAAGACAAAAGTCAAAACATGTCTCAGCCGAAGTGAGCTGTCCAAGGCAGAGGCCTTGAGATTCCCCACCGCCTGTCAACGTAGAAAGGGTGTTTAAACTAATCAGTTCAAAGACAGACACACGTGATGACACACTGGGAACAAGGACAGACAGTGAAGAGGAAGCACGGTGCACAAGAGAAAGGACTGGAATAAAGGGTCAAAGAGGGGGATGGGACTGTGGCTGTTTTTCTCCTTTCTAGTCTTCTAGTTTTTCCAATATTCTTATAATAAGAATATTTTAATTTATTTTTTTAACTGAAACATGGTTGACATAATGTTGTCAACCATGCAGTGATATATGTATAACTGAGTTACTTTGCTGCAGTATTTTAAATGAATAATCAACAAGGTCCTACTGTATAGGTCTTACGGTATAGCACAGGGAACTGTGCTTAATGTTTTGGGGCAGCCTGGATGGGAGGGAAGTTTGAGGGACAATGAATACATGTATATGTATGGCTGAATCCCTTTGCTGTCCATCTGAAATTATCACAACATTGTTAAGCAGCTGTACTCCAATATGTGAGTGACTTAGTTATATTATTTATATATATATATGTATATATATATGATCATATACACTCTTTTTTCTATATTCTTTTCCATTATAGTTTATCAAAGGAGATTGCAAAGGAAGGGGATTAGAGGAGGGATGGAGCAGTAGCTTGGGGTTAACGGACCTAAGCTATTACATATAAAATGGATAAACAACAAGGTCCTACTTGTTGAGGACAGAGAATATTTTAGACTTATGATCCAAAAGGTATTAAAACAAGCAGCTGTTAATAATAGTTTTCCTAAGGTAACTTCTCCCTTGGCATTCAGTTCCCATCACTCTTTCCCTACCCTCTGGGACAGAGCAGGCTCAGCCATAGTGCAGGATGACCGCGAGCATTCATTACCCATTAAATCCTCAGATTCTTGGAGGCCTAGCAGACCTACATTCAACACAGTGCTTTGGGGATAAAGGTCCCCAATTAATAAGTACTTGAGGACTCACCCATTTTTGTCCATTAAGGACATTATGATATTGCTTAAACTATGGCATATTTGTGCTTGAAAAGTCTTGGTTAGTTTGTTAAAAGTTAATTGTTACCGAATCAGTAAGAGAGAATGCCATCTCCCCAAGAGAAACTAATTAACTTGGGAAATCTCAGCAAGAATAGATCAAAGAGGGAGAGTATTCCTCTCTACATGACTTTCCACATCCAGAAGACTAAGTTCTTAAAGGGCAAAGACTCTGTGCCTCCAGTGTTACACGGACGGCATAGTCAGGTTCCTGAGAAACGCTTTTCTTGAAACAACCAACAAACCTCGTGGCATAAGTTAACTTTAATTTGCTTCATTATTTTCTCTATTTTGTACTATTGTACCCTTCTCCTTTTTCCATTTTTTTTCTTTTTTTCCTTTAACTTTTCACAAGTTTTTTTTTTCTCTTCATTTTTTTTAACTTTTTGTTTTATATTGGAGTATAGCTGATTATCCCAGTGGTGCAGCGATAAAGAATCCTCCTGCAATACAGGACTCACAGGTTCAGTCCTTGGATTGAGAAGATCCCCTGGAGGAGGGCATGGCAACCCACTCCAGTATTCTTGCTTGGAGAATCCATGGACAGAGGAGCCTGTTGGGCAATAGTCCATAGGGTCACAAAGAATCGGACAGGACGGAAGCAATTTACCATGCAGCACAACATAGCTGATTAACAATGTTGTGATCATTTCAGGTGGACAGCAAAGAGACTCAGTCCCACATATACATGTATCCATTCTCCCCCAAACTCCCCTCCCATCCAGACTGCCCCATAACATTAAGCAGAGTTCCCTGTGCTATATACAGTAGGACCTTGCTGGTTGTCCATTTTAAGTAAAGCAGTAAGTACACGTCAATTCCAAACTGCCTAACATACTTCCCCCATCCTTCCTCTCAAGCATCTGTATCATTCTCTAAGTCTGTGAGTCTGTTTGTGTGTTGAAAATAAGTTCATTTGTATCACTCCCTTTTAGATTGCATATATAAGGGATGTTATGATATTTCTCCTTTTCTGTCTGACTTATTTCACTCAGTATGACAACCTCTAGGTCCATCCATGTTGCTTCAAGTGGCATTATCATTCCTTTTAATGGTAGAGTAGTATCCCATTGTACATATGTACCCATCTTCTTTTATCCACACCTCTGTGGTTGAGCTGTTCACAAGTTTTGATTAATGTAAAGTCACTTGCTGATCAGATCATGCATCAGAAAGTGAGAGATTTTCTGTCTTCCTGGGAAAGCTTATATTTCCCCAGAGTCAGCTTGCCATGCTCATAAGAAGCACAGTTGCCTCTTCCCTCCACGTCTCTGTAGAGGACACAGGGAGCAGCCCCCAGCTTACTAATCCCAATAGTCTCAAGAAATCATTTTCTGCATGTGGAGGTTGATGAGAATTAATGATTTCTTAACTTGACATGGTTTTAGTTAAGATGACAACTCCTAAGCTGATGCAGATCAAGGCTGAAAAGAAGTGTGATTATCTCAAAATTATACAGACAAGGGACAGTGGAGAGTTCATAGCTTTAGTTCCTTGTCAAGTTGAAGAAATTAAAGCTCAAAGAAGTTAAACATGGAGAGCTGGTCAATGGCAAAGGCAAGGTGAGGCCCCAGGAATCTTGGTCACACTGGGCGTCCCTGACCCCTAACTCTGTGTCCTCTAATGGCCTTGCCATGGCTCCTCCCCCAGGGCCTCACTCTCCTTTAAATCCCAAATGGGGGCATATTGCAGACTGCATGCAAGATAAAAGCAAACTAATGTCTCAAAACTGTGGACAGGGCACAGCAGGAGAACAACAGAAGTCAAATCAGAGTCAAATCTGACTCCAAGCTCACAGTCAATTTCTATCCAGATGGGACCCCGGGCATGACCATTGATAATGGTGCTCGGGGGAGGGAGACAGGGTAGCAGGTCCTTTGGAGCCCAGCTCTGGTCCCCTGGGACTGGGTGCAGGGTGGTCTCACTTCTGCGTAGACTTCGCCACTGTAAATCATGCTTATCATGGCAATAGACAAGGGGCAGTGGAGAGTTCATAGCTTTAGTTCCTTGTCAAGTTGAAGAAATTAAAGCTCAAAGAAGATAAACATCGAGAGCTGGTCAGGAATCCTGGTCACACTGGGTGTCCCTGATGCCTCTTTATTTACTTAGGCTGTGCTGGCTCTTCATTGCTGCACAAAGGCTTTCTCTAGTTGTGGTGCATGGGCTTCTCACCGCAGCAGCTTCTCTAATGTTGCAGAACATGAGCTCTAGAGTGTGGGCTCAGTAGTTGTGGCACCCAGGCTTAGTTGCTTCGTGGCAGGTGGGATCTTCCTGAACCAAGGCTGGAACCCGTGTCCCTTGCATGGGAAGGCAGATTCTTAACCACAGGACCACCGGGGAAGTCCCATCATGGTGACGGTCTTAACAAAGTGTTTAAAAAAATGCTCTATTTACCCTGTGCTCTACATCTGTCCCTTTGGCTGGAAAGGGGGCACAGGGAAAGAGCAGAAACATCTTCATTGTCATCCAGCACGCCACACGCTTGGCCAGGTGCAAATTTTCACCCATTTAAGGCAGGTGCTCTCTATCCAGAGGAAGAAGATTCAGTGAGAGTTGTAGGCAACACATTGTGTTGCCCATTTGAACCGACCCCAAAGAAAACAACATGACAAGTACACCTTTTATCTGCAGCAGTCCTAGCTGCCTGACCAGCTGGATTCTCCACCACACTTCACCCAGGACAGACATGAGCAATGGGCTGCCCCAGCCCTGGCAGCCTCAGAGCCCCTCTTCCCCCTCATCAGTATAGTTAGTGGGCCCCAAGAAAACCCCCTCCCAGTGTTCACATACTTGTGCAACACTTACCTCTCCCACCCAAACTGTCTCTGGACTTGGCCTTGGGACTTGCTTGGACCCAAAGACATTAAAAAGCACGGTGCAAACAGGCTTGGTAAGCCCTTGTTCACGTTTGCAGAAGTCAGTCTCCACACTGCAAAGAAACTCAGTTTGAAAGATTCGAGGGAACAGTGAGAGACCTGAGGGTTCTCTAGACGGTCTCCCCGAGGAAGGTCGTAGTTGTATGCGACCTCAGCAGAACTGCCCAGCTGTGCCCAGTCAACCCACTGGATCACAAAAGCGGAATAAGCAGCTATTGTTTGAGCCCTGAAGCTAAGTGAGGGGGCAGCTTGCTATACAGAAATAGATCCTTGAATTAGTACATCCCCACTGGGTTTTTTAAAGGTTCATCTATATCTTCTGTATAAGAGCAGAAAGGGAAAAAGGAAGTTCAGGCCTAAAATACCCTTGCTGAGTAACAGTTCCACCACTAAGTCCTAGAGTTCCTTCCTTAGTAAATTAGTCTTTTCGTTTCTCTAAAAATAATAACAGCTAATCTAATGTGTGCTCATCATGGGTGATGTGAGGTTAGGAGAGACATTGTATTATATGTCTGTATTCATTTATATCACAGTGTGATTTAGAGAAGATTTAGACAGATTACGGAAATAAGTAAAATATTCTTCATGCTCAAGAAATGAACGCTCTTCATAATTGTCAGATATTATAATATCACCCAAACATTTTTCTTCTTTTATCAACCCTGTCTGTTCCCTGGTCTCCTCTACCAATATTTGATAAGAAAAAATTTACTTGTTTCACCTAAACAGTTGTTTATCTAGTCAGTAACTGACCCCCTTCTACTTTTCCCCATTTTGAAATAGACACACTTGATGCTCAGCACCCATCAGTGTGGAGGTGATTGTAAGGTGGTGCAGGCAAGGGCCTGGTTCTTGCCAACACAAAGACCAGCTAACCTCGGTAAGGAGCAGTCTTAACAACCATGGGAGGTTGTCCCAATGGCAGGCACTCCCCACACCCATCTTCATCCCTCAGATCCTGAAATAAAATGACAAAGGAGGGAAATTGTGTTGATCAAATAAATGCTTTAAAAATCCACTTATGAGATACCAGATCTGGTTTCCATCATTCATGAACAAGACAAGCCTGGATACAGTCCTCCTGGCTCCATGGTCTGGACTGAGAGTTCATCCAGAATGAAAAGCAGGAACTCAGAAAGCTGAGGAGAGGGAAGGGACAGTAGGGTGTGGGGAAGCCAGTGTGGAGGGCACTGTCTGGGGGTTCTGGGTGATAGTGTGATTGTGTTATTGTGTGTGCTTTTTACTAATTACATCTTTGATAAATAAACCCAAGCCAAACTATTTCTGTTGTTATTGCTATAGCTGGTGACACTTTAGACAGTAGGGTTCTAGTCCCCACAAGTACCTCTCTCGATACTTCAGCAGACTCAAAATGGAACTCAGGCCCAGCCAGCAGGATCTGGTGAAATATAAATCCAGTAGCACCAGGCTTCCTGATTTCCATGGTAAAACATCATGTGTGGTATTTGCTTCCAAGCACCACAGTCCCTTCCCATCAGCCACGTATTGCTTCCCATCTTAAAATTAACACCTGAACGGTTATTCTCCAGCACCTGTCAGAGTGTTATTGATGCTCGGACTATGAAGACAATTTAGGTGCCAAGGGGTCCACACAAGTGTCTAAGTTCTCATTGTGCTGGAAGCATAAAGGCTCCAGAGCAGCAGGACAGGAAGGACATGTGCCCTCAGGGATGCTTCTGGAGTGACTACCACCAACTGCTAAATTAATGTTAAAATTAATGCCAGCTGTTTGGTTGAGAGGAAGTCCTAGAATGGGCCTTAAATGGAGAATGTTTCTCCTCCTTCTGTGAAACTAGGCAAAGACAAAACATATTTACATCAGCACTTTCAATACGTTTTCTCCCAAGTTCAGGTTAGAAGTGACTCAGCTGAAGTAATACGACAAAGCACTGTCTTGGAAAGGGAAAGTCAAGTAGTTGGTATGGTGGGTGCAGTCCCCTCCACTTGGAGACCTCCTGAGATGCCCTTTTGCCAGTGGGACCAGAAATATTCACAGTCTTTGACCACTCCCCTCAGCAGCTCTCACCCAACTAGGGATGACCTGCAAATCCATCCTTCATCAACCAGTAAAGCCAAGGAGCATCCTGCCCACATTGCCCGGGGACCGTCTTCTCCCATCTGGACCAAGACCACAACCAACACCTGCCAGCAACCCTCTCCAGTTGGCTGTGAGTTCAGGCAGCTGGTCCCCAAGTTCTGTTGGCCTTGGAGCCAGTCTCTCTGCCTAGTTCCACTTTGTGTTCACTTACCAATTTATTTGAGTATGAAGAGGACACCCTGAAGGCCCTGCCCTTCACATCCTTGGAGACCATCTTCATGTTGGCCTTCAACTACCAGTGACAGATCATAGCATCCCTAACATCTGAACACACGCACGCACACATGACTGTCCTTTATTGGGTTTTGCTTTTGTCTCATTCTTGTGTCTATGTTCAGCAAAAGGAAAACAGGTATCATCCACATACCAATTAGCAGGGAGAAGAGGGTAAAGTAAGAGGAAGGGCCATGTGTCCAGTGTCTGGGAGCCCCCATCTGAGGAGTAAAAGTATGTGGAGGGGACCTTTTCTGAAGGCTCGAGCAAGCTACATGTGATTGATATGTTTTCCCAAAAGTATGTCCACTTTGCAGAGAGACAGTAGAAGCTAGTCTGCAGGGGGCATCAGAATGCTCCTCAGAAAAGGTATTAACCCTGAGACCAAGGAGGGACTGATTTTACAGACATGTTCGAGGGGACTTCCACACTGTGGAGGTGAATGCACCGAAATCCAGGCACATAAGAGTATAGGGTTCAGCTAGGAGAAGGCAATGGCACCCTACTCCAGTACTCTTGCCTGGAAAATCCCATGGGCGGAGGAGCCTGGTAGGCTGCAGTCCATGGGGTCGTGAAGAGTTGGACACAACTGCTCGACTTTGCTTTCACTTTTCACTTTCATGCATTGGAGAAGGAAATGGCAACTACTCCAGTGTTCTTGCCTGGAGAATCCCAGGGATGGAGGAGCCTGGTGGGCTGCCGTCTATGGGGTCACACAGAATTGGACACGACTGATGCAACTTAGCAGCAGCAGCAGCAGGGCACTGGGGTGTGAAGCAGGTAGGGCAGGGGCAGGACATACAAGGCAGATTGGAGTTGAGATCCTGAGCAGGAGACTCTTCAGGCCTGTGGTTGCCACCTGAGGGCCACAAAGCCTGGGGAAGCTGCGGCATTCATGATGGGATGGGAGGGTCCACAGGCACCCCAAGCACATATATGTTCTCCTGCTTTTCAGTTATATGTAGACACTTCATGATTAATGTGATACCTACTGAAAGTGTTACCAAACACAAAATGAAATGAAAGTCATTTTTTAATTCACAAAGGCTTTGAAAATTATAATGACATGAGCTCTTTTTCACTATGTATTTTGGTAGAAATTGTAAAAGTGCGACTATTATCTTGTGTGATTGGCAAAATTCGAAGGCATAATAAAATGTTTGGAGATGAATGCTAGAAGTGGAGTGTCATGAAAAGCTTCTCTTATTAAAAAAAAAAAAAAAAAAAGTCCCTGCTGGCTCACAGGTTGCCATGGAGAGAAACCAAATGGGCTGGGCTAGAGGAAGAGACAGGAGGCAGCAGTCAGCAGGGTGCTGAGTGGCAGCACCCTGGTGGCAGAAAGGGGAGGACAATGAGGATGACATCCAACAGACAGGACCTGGTAACCCATCAGGTGAGAACATGCAGGTAAGGGAGTCTGGGCTGATGACCAATTTCTTGTTTGGACCAGTGAATGGCTATGTTGGTGTGTTGTGAGCACAGGGGCTCAGAGGATGGGGTGCTGGGGAGCCATGAGACAGAGGATAACTGTGATCAGCTGAATGGTCCCCAGAAATATCCACACCCTAAGCCTTGGATTCTGTGACCAGGTGGGTCACACAGCAAAGGGAGATTAAAGTTGCAGATGGAATTACGATCACCCATCCTGACCCTGAGATGAGATCACCCTGGATCCTCTGGGTCAACTCAGTACAAAAAGATGTGGAAGGGGAGGTCGGAGCGTCAGCGGGATTCCACGTGAGGAAGACTTGACGGGTCATCCCTTCTTTGAAGGTGGAGGAAGCCCCCAGGTCAAGGAACACTGGTGAGCCCAGAGCTCCAATAAGGAAGAGGATGAGTCCCCCAGTACCCGCACATAGGACCCTAGCCCCGGCCATTACTTGACTTCAGCCAGAAAGACCCAGTTCAGAATCTTACCTCCAGAAGCAGAGGTAAGAAACCTGCATTTTCTTTTAAGCCACTGAGTTTGTAATCATTTGTAACATAACAACCCCCAAAGTGAGTTAATTCTGAAGTAGCCATGGGGCATTAGGGGGGCTGAGAGGAGATGCTATCCAGGAATGTGCCTCCTTTTAGGACCAGCATTTGTCTCCACCCATGCACCTCCGTCATATGCAGACCCGCCTCTTTCAGGACCTGGGTTCATTGTTAGGGGTGGGTGCTCCCTGGGGTGATAGGGGATGTTTGCAGTTGGTAACTCCAATAAACAAAGGTTCTAAAATGGTTCAAAAGAGCACAACAACAAGAGTGCGTTTGGCTGGGCAAGGCCTTTCCAAGCGAAGCGGGTGGAGGGAAGCCCAGCCTGATTGGGAATGCAGGGCCCTACACCCACTTGCCAGCCTTGCCCAACACCCCAGGCTACCTCGGTGTTGTGATCGAAGTCTTGAGTCTTGCCGCCTTCCAGCCAGGGGTGAGGAGCCAGCACATTTGCTCCCCACCCATTCACCTTGTGTCACGTGCCTGGAGTAACTGAAGTATTTCTCTCTTCTATAAAAATGAGTGGAAATTGAGAAATGAATTTGTTATTAAGCATAAGAAGGGTAAGCCTCATAAAATTTAACAGAGATGAAGATAAAAGCCTTTAGGGGCCAGCTGGCAAGTTGAATCAACTGTGCGTCTTGCCCAGAAGACATTGCAAAAAAATGAGCGGGTGCTTCCTGGGGCTTATGGGCCCCTGTAACCTTTATATTCAACAACCCATCAGCCTCTGGAGCAGGTGCCACACTTGTCCCTGTACTGACGTGACAGGTTCGGCACAGAGAGGTTAGGAGGTTAAGCTACTTAAGGAACCACAACCAGGAAGCTGCAGAACCAGGATTCAAGCCCAAACAGCCTGACCCCAGGGCCCAGCCCTCCTCTCCTCTCTGGCCCATTGCCTCTCCCAGAGATCATGGCATCCCCAACCCCCTGCCTGTACGGGCCCCAGGACAGGCCAGACATTGCTCTGCCTCAGGGCCTTTGCAGCTAATATTCATTTCGGAAAGCTTTTCTCCCCTCCTTTCAGGTCATCTCTGTGAAGACATTCTGAACTCCTCTGAGGAATTGGAAACTCTCTCCTTGTATCCTGGGAAGGGCCTGTCCCAGATAAGGGAGATGGGACTGGGACTGGAGGAGGAGAAACTTCCAGGCTGCTCTGGGCAAGGGTCAGGTTGCCCATGGAGGCCAGGAGGCTAGCTGCCTTTCAGCGCTCTGGAACACATGCAGATGGGCAGTGGCTTTATTTGTTCTCTGCCTAGTTTTCTAATCCATTGTGGTTGACTGGTCAGGGGATAGAAAGGAACCATACCCTGGGATCAGAGGCCACGCGGACAACAAAGGAGACTGAACTGTCCTTCACTAGGTGACCAGGAGTGCTGTCCAACCCCTGGAGATGAGGGATCCTGAGCCCTGCTGGCCTTCACTGTGAAGCTGGTGGGGCTCGGGGCACCCGCCATGGCCACTGCAACCCTTGGATGTTCACCCCACATGTGCCACACATGCTGTCATCCAGGACACCAACAGCCCAGTGAACAGGGCAGCCCCGTCCACACAGGAGGAAACCAAGGCTTCTCTGTGCCCTCAGCGTCACCCCACACTCAGCGCTGCTCTGAGCCTGGACTCAGCTCTGAGAATAGGGACGGAGGCCAGCACTTGACCCCTCACACATGAAGGTCCAGAGGCTGTGCGTGTCAGACTAGCCCTAAAATTCTCACCCCTCACCCTGAACAGGCACCTAATGTTGGCCAGGGACACGTTCCCAGGACACCTCTGGGGCCTGCGTCTCCACTTGCCTTATGTTCTCTTCACTCCCAGAGAAATTCTTTGGTGGAAAAGGCAGGTGCCCTAAGAGCTGTAGGTCAGAATTTATTTGCTACCACCTGGAGAGCATCTTCAAAAAGAGTGTTCTGCTCAACATCATTTATGCTTAAAAAAGGAAAAGCATGACTTAGGGGAGAAGACCTGCCCGGTGTAAGAGCTCGGAGATTTCTCTTTAAGTCTGCCAGGCACAGCAATTAACATTACAAAAGGTTCATTTCCACACACTTGGTGAAAAAGGTGGACCCTGTATTGTTACATTGTGACTGGCCTGCCCAACTTAATGGTGAGCATTTCCCAAAACACAACTCTGATAGTCTCCTTTGCAATAATATCAAGTTGTAAATTTAAGGACGCTTGAGCTTGGAAGTAAATCAAAAACTCAAGCACATAATTTTAAAAAATTCTGGGGACTTCCCTGGCACTTCAGGGGTTAAGACTCTGCACTCCCAATGCAGAGGGGACGGGTTCAATCCCTGGTCCTGGTCGGGGAACTAAGATCCTGCATACGGCAAAGAGCAGCCAAAAAAACATTTTTCTGCCCAAGTCTCCGTTTTCATCATGAGGTAAAAATGGAGGAAAATGTCAATTACAACCCCACCTTTACTCTTTTACAAATTTGGCAACATATTAAAACCTGTTGCATTTCAATGTCAACCTTCTAGATTTTTAGCTCTAATGGGACAGGCTGCATCAAGCTAAGTTAAGAATAAAACACTTGAGTAAAGCTCTAGAACCTAGGCCACAAAGGTGTTCCTCCCAAACCACTGGCCATCAGTGGTCCTAAAGGCACAGGGTGGCAAAGGTTCCCCACTCCAGGGGACCAAGAACGGCCCCATATGCTGTCACAGGCATAAAATTTCTTTCAAGCTTTGTGTTTGGTCTTGAAAATTAACTTGCATTGTACTCCATGACATTTGCTTTAATATATAAATACTGCTGGAAATCACTTAGCAGTCAGAGAGCCCTCCTTCACCCCTCCCCACCATGGCAGGCAGAGCCCCACCTGGGAGGTTCACGAGTTGGTGAGCCAAGCCCAAGCTTCAGATGCACTCCATTAGGCCTGTTTATGGCATTTCCACAAATGAAGTAATTTTATTCACTCAGGTTGTAACTAAACGCTTCAGGAAACTATGATATCAACTGCAATATACTGAAAAATAAATAGTAAACAGTATATATTTCAGCTTTTAAATGAAGAAATTAGTTAATTGTATTTACTAACAGAAAAAAAGAAGCCCCTAACCTAAAGTATAGCCTGATCATTGACTTTTTATATGAAGAAACACAAATTGGTTTTTTTTTTTAATATAAAAAGGACAAGATCCACAGAAAGATAAACTCCTCTACCTGTTGGCACTAGAGAAATTTCCCCAGTTACTGGCTGATTTTGGTAGATCTTCATCGCCAGTGCAAGCCTGACATCACAACTCGATGCATTTGGCTACTTCTTAGCAACTCAGAAGCAACCCCACCCCAGAGTAAAACTGCTCTCTGGATGTGGCACTTTTTTTTCCCTCCAGAACAAAAAGCCCTAAAAGCCACCCTCTGGAACAACACAAATAGGTCACAATCTGTGGTTTTCTGACTGTTCTACAGTGTAGAAAGTGCTGAGCAAGGGCACTGTGGTCCCTGCCACCGCCAACTCCATGGCCCCTGACCTGCACAGTCTCCGCTGCCAGCTCCCTGAGAGGTGTCTGTGGATTTAGTAGGTTTCAAGAGGCATTTATTTTAAAATAGGTTCTAAGAGACGTACATGTTTTAACATGGGCTCCAAAATGTGTGAAGATACACTTAGAATCACATCTCAGATATCATTAAAAAGAGTTCTGTTCCAAAAGGTGTTAAAAGAGGAAGCCAGGCTTCCATCACAGCTTTTCCTGTGGCCACGTTCTTTTTCCATAGTTAAAAGTCCGAATCGGCAGCAAGAACAGCCACATATATATCTGTGTTCATGTGTGTACACAAAGAAGTACCTTTGGACTGACTTAAAAAAAAACAAAAAAAAAACAAAGACATTTTGTTTCATTTCCCAAAACACCTGCCTGCTACAGCCCCGCTAGAGTGTTCATTTCCCTGCAGATGGGGCAGGGAAGGCCCAGAAGTTTAGAACCAATCCAGGCAGATCTCCTGAGCGCTGTCATCATAGAGGTTCAGGCAGCGTGGCTCACGTGCATGACAGCAAACATCACACTCTGATCTCAATGTGAGTCGTTCCCTAAAGAAAAGAGAGCTGCAGGCTACCACTGCACTCCTCATGGCATTCTGGCTGTTCACATGATCTCAGGAAGAAAAACCTCCATCAACAATTTTTCCTTTTTGGCCTACACAGCACCATTGTCAGTGGGATGTTTTTTGTTGGTTGTTTTTAAATCTTAAGCAACGGGGTATAAGAATATAACCAAAGTATCTGATTTGAGGTTTTACAGGCAGAAATCTTTTTTTTCCCTCTGATTTCTTTTCCTTAAAACAAAGGGGATAAAAGTATAAGGTTTCAAAGCTGAGTTACTCTGACCAGCCTTCGTGAAGGGATGGCTAACCACACCATTTCCTCTTTGTTCTTCTGTGTGTTATCTCATAGCAAACTTGCACTCTGGACACCCAGATCTGAGGTGTGCCTTTTTCATATTAGATATAAATTAATCAAAATGTCTAAAGCTCTAAATTTCCAGAGTTATGAAAAATTAACTTACTTCAAGATAGCTTGCATAAGTATCTCATCCCTTAGCTCAAACAAACAAGGTCAAAGGCGAGAAAGGGTAACATAAATTGGAGCACCTCCTATAATCCATATATACACGCACTCGCTATATAGGTCCTACACAGTCAAAGAGTCACATCAGCTAATATAGCCTCTAGTGAGGGTTTTGTCGGAACACAGCCCGCTGGGGTCCCCGTCAGCATCATACAAAACAGCAGTACTTCTTCCACCAGGACTTGGACAAGGTCTTCATCTTGTCGGGAGTCCTGCTCTTGGACTTCTTTGGCTGCTGCTGGGAGTCCGAGTATTGAATGCCGGCCACAATGGCTGCATCGAAGACCTCTTTGAGGTTCTTCTGAGTCAAGGCTGAGCACTCAATGTAGGAGGTGGCTTTGATCTCCTCGGCACACAACCTGGCCGCCTCCTCAGGTACCGGCTTCTCTTTGCATTTGTCCAGCTCGATGAGGACTTTGACGTCTTCTCTGAGGTCCGACTGTGTCCCCACGAGGATGATGGGGGCTTTGGGACAGTGGCACCGAATCTCTGGCACCCATTTCTCACTGACGTTCTGGAAGGAGGAGGGGCCCACGACACTGAAGCACAGAAGGAAGATGTCGGCATTGGTGTAGCACAGAGGCCGGAGCTTGTCAAATTCATCCTACAAGGGAGTCAAGCACCCAAATGTTACCTTTTACATCGGTTCTCATCAGCAGAGAGACCATTTGAACATTTTTCTGGAAAGGGTCTGGCAGGTAACAGAAAGCCCACAGGTGGTGGAAGGAAGAACCAGAGCCCTATAAAGGCCCCTGCTGCCAAGTGGGGCCTCACTCCCAGCTCTGCAACACTTGCCCAAAAACCTTCCTCACTGCTCAGGACCTACTTGCAAGTTACTGTAGAAAAAGTATATTAGATGGATTTTCAAAATAAAATTTACTTTCTCTAGCCTTCAGGCTAGAGTAACTCAGACTTACTGCTTCAACTCTGGTACTTAGCCATGCTTTTAAACTGTAGATGGTACCCACACTGATCCTCGGGGCTTCACCCAGACCCCAGGAAGCCACCATCTGTGAACTCAGCAGCTCTGCCCATCCTCATGGCAGCTGTGAGCCTGGCTCACTTCATCCCATCTGTGCCATGCATACGCAGGGCACACTCAGGGCACACTTGGGGCAGAATCATGGGACTCAAACACAGGACTGGAATTGAGGACCTAGGCTAGGACACTCTCACAGCGACCCAGAGAATGTGGGCCTCTCAATGTCACTTAAAACACAAGTGAATATGTTCTCACACTTGCTGAATACACCTTTTATCTCACTTTATCTTTTTCCCCCTCCTTCCTTTTCTCTTACTTTCCCTCCCCTTTTCTCTCTGCAAACCCCAGAGGCCTCCAAGAAGGATGCTTTGGGAAGATAAAGGACCAGAGAAAAGGCATACCCATCCTACTTCCAAGGGATAAAGAACTGAATGGAATAAGTCAGAGTTGATTATATAAACCAACCATCACCCTGCTGAGTGCCTCACTGTGCGCATTCACTAACAGAGATGCACACAGGACTCTGGACACTGGACACCAGACCTAGGGGATTTGGTTGGGAACAGACACACATGGCCTCAGTCCTTATAGGCACACGCATGCATGCATGCTACCTGGCTTCAGTTGCGTCCGAATCTGTGCAGCCCTATGGACTGTAGCCCATAGGCCCCTCTGTCCATGAGGTTCTTCAGGCAAGAATACTGGAGTGGGTTGCCATGCCCGCCTCTAGGGGATCTTCTCAAGTCAGGGATTAAACCTACATCTCCTGTGGCTCAACACTGGCAGGCAGATTCTTTATCACTGAGCCACATGGGAAGCTCTTACGATTATTTACAAACTATTATTTACGTGCATGTTTTGTTGCATCTGTGGACTTTTTCTAGGCATGCAGAAAGCCTGGATCTTTTGAGTGTACGTGCCTCATCTGCCCTGTATTTCAGTTTATAGGGTGACAACCAAGGGACAATATTGAAGTTGACCAGCTAGATACTTAGGAAGGAATACGGCATCTCACCATGTCACTGCCAATTCTCCACCTTCTATATGCAAAAGTTAAAAAGAAGAAGAAAAAAAAAAGTCCTGGATTTCTCAGTGCCAACTTTGTGCTGAAAGAAGAAACACAGAAACCCAACCAGGTGGCCAACAGCCCAGCCCTGAAGATCTAATGAGACACTCCCTCTGTTCCCAGAGGCCTGCAAGAAAGCAGCACAGGCCAGTCTCTGCCCTCACTGCTAGCAGGCATCATACCTGGCCAGGCCCTGGATCTGGGGTTGCATTATCAATAAAAAGAAAAGCAAACACAGCCCTGGACCTTGGGATATGGCTTTGGCAACCTGGCTTCCAGACTTGTGGAGGTTCTGGCTGAGGGACTCAGGAAGCAAAAGCAGAAACTAAACCCTGCTGCTCACTGCCTGACCAGAAACCTTAGCTATTTGGAGAAATAAATGCCACACACGTACGTGTGATGAGTCCAATTGGAATGGAACCTTAGAGAAACTAGTTCTGAGACCCAGAGATTTGCCTGGGGTTTAGGGTAGGGCTGGGTGGGGCTGACAGGTTGCTGGACAGCCTCGCTGGTCTAGCAGCAACCGGTGTTTGTTTTTTTTAAAGTATAAAGATTTTCCCAGGTGTCTCATGAGTCAGAAGGCTGAAGAGTTTTCACCTACTACTGGACAGGCTCTTGCAGTCTGATCAACTTCCACTGGAATGAAATTGACCACAGTGAAATTTCCATAATGAGTCCAGTGTTAAAAACTTTTAACATTTTATATGCATACCAGGCCCCCAACAAAAAGGCCCCAAGGCATAAGAAGCAATTTCTAGTTATTTTTTCAGCTCTCAGCTGCTATGTAAAACTTACATCTGATCCCCAGGCAACAGCTACCTGTGTCCACATTCTCCTGGTGTTTGGAAAGGTGGCAGCTTGAGTCACTTTATCCCCAGGAAGCTACCATGATGATTGCTTGGGGGGATGTGCCACCAGAGGCTGGGGCAAGACTAAGGAAATATGGCAGGTGTCAAATCAAGTCCCTTAAAAAGGGAGGTTATCAGATATGGAGTAGGGAGGATAAGAAAAGATAATCACCTTGCCCAGTTTTACTAACAATCCAAACAAATACTAAGTGATAGCTGGGGAGCTGGGAAAGAAACTGACTTTATCTCACCAGTTGTGTATTTTTTTTTAATTTATTTTTATTTGGCTACTCTGGGTTTTAGCTGTGGCATGCAGGATCTTTAGTTGCATGTAGGATCTAGTTCCCCGACCAGGGATCAAACCCAGGCCCCCTGCATTGGGAGCACAGAGCCTTTTTTTTCCGCAAACTTTAAATTTTTTTGTTTTTTGTATTGGGATATAGCTGGAGAAGGCAATGGCACCCCACTCCAGTACTCCTGCCTGGAAAATCTCATGGACGGAGGAGCCTGATGTACTGCAGTCCATAGGGTCGCTAAGAGTTGGACACGACTGAGCGACTTCACTTTCACTTTTCACTTTCATGTATTGGAGAAGGAAATGACAACCTACTCCAGTGTTCTTGCCTGGAGAATCCCAGGGACGGCGGAGCCTGGTGGGCTGCATAGTCCACTCTANGAAAATCTCATGGACGGAGGAGCCTGATGTACTGCAGTCCATAGGGTCGCTAAGAGTTGGACACGACTGAGCGACTTCACTTTCACTTTTCACTTTCATGTATTGGAGAAGGAAATGACAACCTACTCCAGTGTTCTTGCCTGGAGAATCCCAGGGACGGCGGAGCCTGGTGGGCTGCATAGTCCACTCTATGGGGCTGCATAGAGTCGGACACGACTGAAGTGACTTAGCAGCAGCATAGCTGATAAACAATGTTGTGACAGTTTCAAGTGAACAGCGAAGGGACTCAGCCATACATATATGTGTACCAATTCTCCCCCCAAACCCCCTCCCATCCAAGCTGATGTATAACACTGAGCAAAGTTCCATGGGGAGCACAGAGTCTTGAGCCACTGGACCACCAGGAAAGCCCTAGCTGTGTGTTTTTCATAGTTTTGAAGATGTGGTTTTCCATAAATCTGTAGATGGTGACCTCACACATTACACTATTAGGCATACTAACCACTCCATCAGGTAAGAAATACAGTGAATCTCAACAAAAACACTGCTGAGACCAGAAGGAACATTTCCAAATAAACCAAACCGTACCAACTTGCACTGAAACCTTTTCATTTCCCAAATTATAAGCTTTTTCATGAAACCATTTCTAAAATGATTCTTGTGATTCCTTAACTTTGAAACAGATCCTATTATGGAAAAAAAGTCAAACTCTTCCTTGATAATTCAGGATCATTTCTACAAAGTGTTCCTGGTAAAAGTCCTAATCGTCTTCCAAAACTGCTCAGAGGTCTTCCTCCTGGTCTACCCATCCTGTCCTTCAAACCAATGTTGCGTTCCTCCTCCTGTAACCTCGCTGATTTCTTCACAAGTTCTATTGGGTTGGCCAAGAAGTTCATTTGGGTTTTTCTGTAAGTGCCTACTGGAAAATCCAAATGAACTTTTTGGCCCATCCAAGACTAAGTGGTTTGTCTTCCCCCTCGGACTATAGTTCATCAAGGGGCAAGCCATGACTTACGCTTGCATCCTGCAGGACTCCATTTATTTATCAATCCAGTCTATAAACACAAGCAAAGTTCACTATGGGCCAGGCACCACCAGGCAGGAGGCAAGGAACTCCAGCCCAGGAAGCTGTGTCTGCCATCAGAGCTGACAGGTGAGCCAGTGGTGGGGAGCTGCCTGGACTGGGCTGTCTGCTCCTCCCTAAAGGGCCCCAGATAGGCATGCCCTTTGGTTTCTTGAGTTTTCCTGCCTTCTTCTTATTCTCAGACTCTTCAACTGCCACTTCTTGCTTCAGCAGGGAGGCCTCTGTTTATTGAGGGGCTACCCAACCCTCATTGTAAAGATCAGAAAATGTGACCCAAGGTAAGAAAAATATTCTTGATTTACACAAAGCAATTAAGCTTTAATTATAAATAGCAGCAGGGCATCCAGAAAGAGTATTAGAAGGATATATGTTCTTTGATTTTTCTCTTCCATATGCAATAAAATACAGATTGGTCGGTTTTTCATTTTTTTCCTGCTCCAGCAGAAAAGCAAGGATCCGGGCTATGACATGTGCCCTGTGGCCACTGCCAAACCAATGTTCAGCTGGGGATTGAGGCTGCCCAGTCTTGTGTCACCTTGAAGTTTGAAAAATAAAGCCCTGAACTTGCTGTCCCACAGTGGCCAAGTGACTAAGAAGCCCTGGTTTGGAGGAGGCTCTTAGAGACACTGGAAAGTCAGATACTTCTTAAGTGTAGGTGGTCATATGACATCTTAGAAAGGAAGTGGACACTTTTATCTGTCGATAAATTACCGCAGCACTTTCTCAAACTCTAGCAAGCACTGGAGAAACTACGTGCTTATTAACTGTGGCTTAAGCAATCTTTAAAGACAGACCCTAGGGGCTTCCATGATGGCTCAGCGGGGAAGACTCCACCTGCAATGCAGGAGGTACAGGTTTGATCCCTGGGTCGGGAAGATCCTATGGAGAAGGAAATGGCAATCCACTCAGGTATTCTTGCCTAGGAAATCCCATGGACAGAGGAGCCTGGGGGGCTACAGTCCAACAGGTCACAAAAGAGTTGGACTAAACAACTTAACGACTAAACAACAACATTAACAACTGAACAACAACAAAGACAGACCCTGGGCTTTCAGAGCGCACAGCGAGAATTCAGTGATGTTAGCACCATGCAGGGGGACTAGAGCCCCCCCCAGCTCTTCCAAGACATCCCAGACGGAACTTCATACTGGGACTTCAAACCAGTGTTCAGCTGGGGATCGAGGCTGCCCAGTCTGATTCTCAATCAGTGCCTGCCCTCAAGACAAAAATAAATGTTCACGATTCTGAAGGACCAAGTCCCAGTTCATTCATTCCTCCAGGTTAGGAAAGGAAATATTAACACTTACTGCCATGAACTCCATCTTTTTCTTGAGTCAATATCTTAAGAATTTGGTTTGTTGACCT
The DNA here is from genome assembly GCA_006410615.1 of Neotragus moschatus. Taxonomy (NCBI): domain Eukaryota; kingdom Metazoa; phylum Chordata; class Mammalia; order Artiodactyla; family Bovidae; genus Neotragus; species Neotragus moschatus. Next base: position 24,710 of record SJYA01004469.1, read on the forward strand.
TTAATAAAATGATTATAAGGCATTGCCAACTTACTCTGAGAAATGAGTACAAAGCATCATTGACAATTTTTAATAAAAACCAGAAAGTAAATAAGATCAGAAACTCCCAGAAGATAAGAACCGCTCTTGACCCTGTTTCCCTTGTCCTACCCACAAGGAACAGTGCCAAACCCTGTTTTATTGGTGTGGAGCTCTCTCCTGGCCACATCCACCCTCTGTGAGGTGGGGGTGGGGCTCTAGAATGGCCCAGGAGAGGAGAGGGGGCAGTATTTGAAGGCCTTTAAAAGGCCCTGTTCTTGCCCAGCACTGAGCAGCGATGTGATACTGACCTGTCCTGCAGTGTCACAGAGCTGGAGTTTCACAGGCCGTCCATCCACGGAAACCACAGCTTAAAAATAAGACCGAGAGGACTGTCAGTAGTGGGGAGGGTCTCTTTTAACCCTTTCCAGAAGAACAATAATTTTAGTTTGCATGACTATTCTCACTCCAAACCCTTCTGCTCCTATTCTGTGTCCCCAACAAATTCAAGACTTGCCTAAAACAAGGAGACTCCATGGAAGCATTTTTTTTTAAAATGCAAACCTGCAGGACCAGCAATTCACTCCATGCCCTGAGAGAAGGCAGAGAGGCCTAGGGCCTTTGACGGCACCCTGCAAGGGTCTGAGTTTTCTCCCAACCCCAGACGATTTATTTTCCTATGGCACGTGTTTAAAAGAACGCAAAAACAACACTGGGAGGGTAAGTGGGAACCAATCTCATGATTTTAAATCACAGGAAAACTTCACGAATAACTGTTTTCCCTTGGGAAATGTTTGGTGACTTCGGGGTCACAAAAGCGTAGCTTATTTTGAGAACATGTGTAAACACAGGACGCTGGTATTGTCCTGTTTATAAAAGAGGGCACTGCTTATCTCTCCATGTCAGCTCAAAGAGAGGATTAAACGAGAAAAGGAAACCGTGTCCACCTTTCCACTAGGTTGGGGTATCTGGGGAGGGGCCTGCATCAGAGTGCTGCTCAGAGTGCTCTGTTTGATGAAGCACTCAGTTTTGTCTCAATACAACTTTCTAAATTGTTTATAAATGTTTGTACTACTCAGTTGAAGAAGGGGATTAAAATACACACACACACAATATTCTTTAGGTGGGAAACAGGGTGCTTTCCAAGTAGATGAAAGCAAGTCAAAACTTTCTGAAAGACCACGAATTTCTTTCCTTTTTTTAGAACAAGAGAAAGCATTTCCCTCTAGCTTCCATGGATTTTAACTTTTTCATAAATTTCAAGAAGCCTTGAAAAATCAAGAGGAAAGATTACTTTATCTTGGTGGCTACAAACCTAATGACGCAGCATCGCATACATAAGAGCTTTCAGAAGCTTAAGAGATACTGAAAAGACGCTAAGAATCAAAAACAGCCAACGGGGGCAGTGGGACTCAGAGGCAAGAAGTCATCTTTACTATCCTGGTTTAATCCAAAACTCAGCCTTCCCCAGCGTCTCCAATGCCATTTTCACTAAATCCACTCTTGTCCCTGCTCTCCGCGGCTCTTGAAAGTGGAGACGCCCTCGGAAGAGGAGCCGCTGACTGGAAAAGACCGACCCTCGGGCCACAGGTAATGGCACCTGCGCGTCACTTTCCGATCGAAAGCCGGCAGCGGCGCCAGCAACGTCGGCCTGACGCAACTGCTCTACGCAGGAAACTGGCCAGGCCACCTGGGCGCGACCTGTGCGACCCCGCCGTCCGTACCCGAACTGCGAGGCGCCCTCGGCTCCCCGCGCCCAGGTTAAGACCCCGCTGCCGGCGGCCCTGTGTCCCCCGGGGTCTCCTCCGCCCCAACCCCCGCGGCCCCGCTCACCCGAGAAGTTATCGAAGGCGGTGGGGATGTACTCGGTAGGGTAGCCGTTGGTGGTGTAGCTCACCACCAAGCTGGTCTTGCCCACGGCGCCGTCGCCGACCAGCACGCACTTGACGCCGTGCCCCTCGGCGCCGCCCGCGCGTCCCCGACCCCCCGGCGCCCCAGGCCCACGGCCCCCGCGCTCCCGGCGGGGCGGCACGGGCGGCGCCTCGCAGCGGCCCGGGAACGCGGGGTCCCCCTGCTGCGGGGGCATCGGCCCGCGCAAGCCGCGGGGGGAGCCGTCCCCGACTCGAGGGCCGCGGCTCCGGCCGCGCGGCGCAGACAAAGGCGGTCGGGTAGGTCCGGCTGGGCTCAGGCTCAGGCGGCGCCGGCTCCGTTCTGCGGCTGAGGACTGCGGACCGAGCGGCGCGGGGCCCGGCGCTGTCTCCTCCTGCTTCCCGGCGGCCCGGCGCGCGGGGGGCGGGCGCGGGGAGAAGGCGGAGCGGCCGCTAGGTCCGGGCGTCGGGCCCACAGCGCCCCCGTCTGAGCGCCGCGCGGTGCGCTAGAGCCGGAGCCGCGCGCGCTGGGGCGGGACCGCGACCGTGCGCAGGGACCTCGACACCCACGGGGGAACCCCAGATGCCCAATCTGGGCAGTGCCGAGGAACCAGGCCAACGGTGGGCGGCTTCCCGGCGCCGACACTGCCGCCACCGCCTAGGGTCTCGCGGTCCCGCCTCCTGCGCCCAAGAGGCCGACTTCCCTGCTCCTCCCGGCCCTGCGCCCCCTCCTCCCAGCGGTCCCTGCCTCGCCGGCCACAGAGCTCCACCCGAGGGGGCAGGCAAGGGCCTGGGGGGCAGTCGTCGGAAGGAGGCAGAGTTAATAGGCAACTTTTATGTAGCCAAAGCCCATCGTGTGATTTTGGTCCTTCTAACGTATTCTATCATTTGGGAGCAAAGGAACGCAGGTCCACTGTTAATGCTAGTGTGCCTTTCTCTTGAGCATGCCCTGAACCAACAGATGTCTTTAGAGCCCCAATTCTTTCACCTACGTAAATGTAATTTGGTGACATTGATATTATTTAGGGGGAAAAAATCCATTTTTCTCTGACTCCTTCCTCCTATATTTAGTCAACAATCCATCGGAAAGACAGGGAAACATTTCTGGGCATAGTCTAGATGCAAAGTTCCCCAGGGATTTATGCTGTGGTGTGAAAAGAGGCTCATACTGTGAGTAGGAATAATGATACTGATAATAAAAATCACAGCAACTAATAAACGTTGAGCCTTTCTGATATAAGATTGGTAAGCACTCTGCATGAGCTGCTGCTGCTGCTAAATTGCTTCAGTCGTGTCTGACTCTGTGCGACCCCATAGACGGCAGCCCACCCGTCCCTGGGATTCTCCAGGCAAGAACACTGGAGTGGGTTGCCATTTCCTTCTCCAATGCATGAAAGTGAAAAGTGAAAGTGAAGTCGCTCAGTGTGCCCGACTCTTAGCGACCCCATGGACTGCAACCTACCAGGCTCCTCCGTCTATGGGATTTTCCAGGCAAGAGTACTGGAGTGGGGTGCCATTGCCTTCTCTGCTGCGTGAGCTAGTTACTATCATCTNACCAGGCTCCTCCGTCTATGGGATTTTCCAGGCAAGAGTACTGGAGTGGGGTGCCATTGCCTTCTCTGCTGCGTGAGCTAGTTACTATCATCTCATCATTACTTGTACCCATTTTATGGGTGAAAGTGTTAGTCTTTCAGTCGTGCCTGACTCTTTTTCCAACGCCATGGACCAAAGCCCACAAGGCTCCTCTTGTCCATGGGATTTCCGAGGCAAGAATATTGGAGTGGGTTGCCAATTCCTTCTCCAGGGGATCTTCCTGACCCAGGGATTGAACCCTGATCTCCTGCATTACAGACAGATTCTTAACCTCTGAGCCATTGGAAAAGCCCATTTTATGGGTACAGGATGAGAAAATCTGAGGCACAGAGGTACTAGATAAAGTATTGAGGTCTCAAAAGCTAGGGAGTGGCAGTGCCGGGATTCAAGCAGTCTGGCTCCAGAGCCTGAGTTCTTTCTTACCCAGTGTCCTTAAAGCAAAATCAAGCCAGAGTAATAAACTGAGCCTTGGAAGTGTGGCTGTGGTGGGAATGCAGAAGTGGATTTATCAAGAGGCTGAAGGCTTGAATTCAGGGCCTTCATTTGCGGAGAACCTCCCTGGGGGCCCTAGCAGTGTGAACACATGGTTACATTTTTGTTAATTCTGCAAAAATTGACAAAAATTTATATGAAAAAAATTCATAGATTTTAATCACTACCAACTAAGCCCAGTGTTGTTTCAATTCTAACTTCTCATATTGAATGGCTCTGATGTGGCAGGGGACATTGTGAGCATCAAGCCAAGGAAAGTGAACTTAGACATTTCATTTGGGTTTAATGGATACAGAGCTGGGACTAAAGTCAGACAAGGAAGGAGCCAAGGGAGCAAAATTCAAGGCATCAACCTTGCAATTACCTGACCCAGAAAATTAGCACCTGAGTACCTGGCCTGCCTCTCCACAGCCCTGACACTGACAGGATGTATGTGTGATTTTCAATTCCCCTGTGTAGTTACCTTGTTTCTTGCCATCTGGGCATAGAAATGGTAGCCAGTAATGTGCCTACAGGTTTCCATCTGAACTTTCCCACTTTCCCCAGCACTAGTTTCAGTAGAAAACACGAGGTTTTCTAGAGTTTGGAATGTAGTTTCTTGAAGCCAAAAACTAGTTTGTGGCTATGCTTTCCATCAAAAAGTACACAGTATTGTTAGAGGGGGCTTCACTGGTGGCTCAGTGGTAAAGAACCTGCCTGCCAGTGCAGGAGATATAAGAGACTCGGGCTCAATCCCTGCGTTGGGAAGATCTGCTGGTCAAAAGGGAAGTTCCTGGCAGGAATAAATTCTAAATGCAGCATGTACATTTATTCAGGCACCATATGTTTTTCAAGGAAATCATGTGAAATAGAATTGATGTGAATTCTTGTGTTTGTGAGGACCCAAACCTGTCTCAAGACCACAAACAGCAAGTTTACCAGCAAGTGAAATGGTTTTTATTGTTCTCTACATATTACAAAATTATAGGATTGAGAAAGTTGTCAAAGGGCATGCAGCAGGGGGAGGTGGGGGAGGTGGTATTCCAGAGACACAAAGTTTCAGTTATGCAAGATAAATACATTCAGGAGATCTAATGCACACCTATGTAACTAGAGTTAGCAATATTGTACCGTACCCTTAACAGCTACTAAATGTGGATTCTGAGTGTTCTCAAAACAAACACACATGCAGGTGACTATGTCACAATATATATGTACATCAAATCATCAAGTTGTACACCTTAAATAGGTACAATTTTTCACTGTAATCTAGACCCTCAGTAAAGTTTGGGGGGGGGTATGCAGCCAAAAGATGTGTTAACTGTTTTCTTCTGGATACTTTTAAAGTTTATGGTGTCTGTTGGCCTTTTAAATTGCATAGCTGGTTGTGATGCATGTCTCATTTTAAATCAATATTTTTGTACCTAATTTTCTATTCTTAAATGTTTATCCTTTCTCTTAAATAAGGGCCCCAAATGTGACCAGCTTCAGGCCCTACAAAATGTGGGTCTCGCCTGCCTTCAGCCATATGGTAGTTTTTGTATCCCGTAGCCACTGACTTTGCTTTGTTCCCTTTTTTATGTCAAGTATTGTCCCATTCCACTTGTTTTGGCCCATCTTTCTAGAGCCAATTTAATCAACCCCCTGCAGCCTTACCTAAAATCCCCAGAACAAATTGTTCACTATTAGTAGGCTCTTCTGCAGCCCGTGGTATCAAGTCCAAAGGTTGAGGGTGTGGCTGGAACTCAGTGCTGACCGAGACCAGGGCTGTGGGAGGCCCCTCCAAGTGTACAGTCAATCAGTGAATCCTGCAATAAATCAATAGATCATCTAATGTATTTTCTTGTTTGTTTACTGTCTGTCTCCCTTTCAAACCCCAGGAGGTCAGGAACTTTATTTTGTTCATCTTTATACCCCACACTTTACATTGTGCAAGGAAAATAGTAGGCTACTGTTTTCTGTTTTATGCTTTTATAAAATATTTTGAGAACACATGAGTCCTGCAGCAATTAATAAGAAGGACCATTTCTCCACTCTCTGAGGACGCCTTACCCCTCCTGTACTCCATCTGTATCTACCAGGATGGCTCAATTTGTGCAATGTTTCGTTTGTATCTGGTAAGTTTGGGAAATGCTGTCATTTGTGAGAAAAAAGTTTTTTTCCATTCTTAAGATCTAGTGCCTACGTAGTTTTCCAGCCCAGTTATACGCATTCACCCACCACACTGGAGCTCCTCCTCTGGGTCTTCCAGCATCTATCCCATCCCCACTGACACCCATCCACCCCCACCCACCCCACCTCCCGTGGCCCCAGGGACCTGGGCACCTCTCCAGTGCTTGAGAGCCCGCACGCCTCGCGCTCTTCCTCTCACCTGCTAATGTTGACCACATGGTTCTCAGTTCAAATGTTACCTCCTCTGGGGAGTGTGACCCAATGCCCTTAGGAAGGTGTATTTATGCCTAATCCTTGTCATAGCACTTTGTTGAAGTAACCTACTGACACTTGCTCTTAAATGCCTAAAAAGCAGGACCCTTGCTTCACCAAACTCTTTATCCCCACCTCATTTTCTTGTATTTGTTTTAAATAAAGCTCTTTTACCTGTTCTACTAGCAGACTATCAAATTTTCAAATGTAATCAAATGTACTAATTATCATAAATTTTTATTTTGGTACTAATATAGTAGAAACTGTGCCAATAAACTTTATACTGTATACCTTTCACCTATCTTTTAGCGTATTCAAGAAATAAGTTAAAATAACTTTTTGATTAATACATTCGTGGCCAGGATATAATTTCCATTATCAAACTCAATATAAAGGTTTTTGGTTTTTTTTTGCTATTGGTAACTTTTCACTACTTACCCATCTTCCATAAATAAATAACAGCAAAGAACCAAATCAGAAGCCTGTGGTTACTGGATCTTTCATGTTAGTGGGTTGTGTAGCTATAAGTGTTTGCCCTTTTTCCAAGCCATCACTGTTGACCTAGGACATGTTCATCTCTGAAGGAAATTTCTTTCCTTCAGCACTGCCCTACTTTTCAAATATCTTGTAAGAGATTTCTAGTTAGAAAATTATTTCTCCAGAGTTCCCTGGTGGTCCACTGGTTGGGATTCTGAACATTCACTGCAGAGGGCCCAGGTTCAATCCTGAGTTGAGGAATTAGGATCTGGAAAGCCACAAAAGAAGAAAAAGAAAATTACTTCTCATCAACTAAAGATTCTTAGCTGGGTTGTCTAATGCCAAAAGGGCCCCCTGTTTCCATCTGAGGTTGGGCTCATGTTCCCCAGAGCGTCCTGCTCTGTGTGTTCCAGGCTATGGCTATACAGTGAGAGGACCATCCAGGGGATTGGGAAGTGGAGGACCGTCATAGGGCTGCATGTGGTGGCGGACAGGCTCAGAGGGCCCAATGTGCCTTCATTCTCCTCCAGCTCTGTGCCTGCCTTGTGCTCACAGCAGCCCAAGCTCTACAGGAGCTTGGCTGCTACTACAGGAACCATAGAGGGCACGCCCCCAATTCAGCATACCCTAAGTTCCCTTTCATGGCTCTGCCGGTGCCCACATCTGCAGGACAACTGGGTTTTCTCGAAAGCTGCAGCTGGAGCCCTGTCCCAGATTCAGCTGGACAGGCTTAGTGGCTGTTTCTCTCTCTCCTGCAATTCTAAGGCTCGTGAAATCTTCCTTCCTTCACCCTATACCTTGGAAGGGCTGTTTTCCTGACTGAGCCCTGAGTGTACCCATCCTTAGTGCCTTTTTTCCCACCAGGGATGCCAGCCTAGGGGAAAATAACTGACAAAGAAAATAATGGCGTTTCTCACTAGAGAAGATGAGAGAATCATATAAATGTCACCAGACCACCAGCTTTGTCATTAATCGCTGACCCCAGACTCTCCCATCCGCTACTACTATGGTAAGGGACCACAGACATGGTCCCACATATTGAAATTAGTGCCTTGCCTCCAGATGTTCTTTTGTCACTTGCCTGTTGGTAACTAGAATGAATGAATTTTTTTTAACTCAACAAGAGTTCCCATTAACTTGATGAAAATTTCAGATGTGAAAATCAATCATTAATTTTGTATTGTAAAAAATACTTCTGAAAAGAAAACGTTTATATTGTTTCTATTGGTCGCATTAGTCCAGGCTGTGCTAGAGTGATAAATAAACTCAAAATCTTGATGTCTAGAAACATAGGAGTGAATCTTTAGTCATGCAAAATCCACTGCAAATCAAATGGCTCTCCGAGGCAGCGCCCTTCCAAGTGGTGGCCCAGGGATCCAAGCTGCTTGCATTTGGCATCTAGGCAGCCCAGGACACACAGGGCTTTCTGGACACACAGGGTTTCCAGGAAAGAGTGTGGAAGGTCATCTACCATCTATGAAGTGCTTCGTGTCAGAAATGATTTCTGCTCACAGCTCTGCACCTGCACCATGTGTTTCTGTGCATGTGCCCATATGTTCAACAGCAGTTTTATAAGAGCTCAAAACTGGAAATTATCTAAATGTTGAAAACAGTAAAATGCATGAGTTAATTTTGCAATTTATGCTATTACTACTTAGTAAAGAAAATGAGTGAACTACAGATAAATACAATGACAATAATGAACTTCACAAATAGAGCAGTGAAAGAAGCCAGACACCAAAAAAAGTGTAAACTATTGAATTTGATGTATATGCAATAAACTGCATTTCTAAAGAAATGGGCAGAACTAAACAGTATTAGATAGCAAAGTAATTGAGGATAATTGTTATATTTGGGAAGGAGAGGGGCCCTATGGGGCTTCTCATGTTCAGTTCAGTTCTGTTGCTCAGTCATGTCTGACTCTTTACAACCCCATGAATCGCAGCATGCCAGGCCTCCCTGTCCATCACCAACTCCAAGAGTTTACCCAAACTCATGTCCATTGAGTTGGTGATGCCATCCAGCCATC
>SJYA01004471.1:0-32994 GCA_006410615.1 Neotragus moschatus
ATAGCATTGTACACAAAACATAGAATGTACTCAATAAAAGTGTTAAATAAAAATAAAAAAATAAAAAAATAAATGACTCATAATACATAGCCTATAAGTTATCAACTAGAATGACAAAGTCCTAATTTATAGCACAAGGAACTATACTCAATATCCTGACAAACTATAAGAAAAAGAAAACTATAAGGAAAAGAATATTAAAAAAAATACTTATATGTGTATGACTGAATCATTTTACTGTACAGCAGAGATTGACACAACATTGTAAATCAATTATACTTCAAGAAAAATGTAAAAAAAAAAAGAAAGATATCATCTAGAAAGTGATAAATAGTAAAACAAATAGTTTAATAGTATTCTTTATGAACTCCAGGTATGTTGAGTAACTTCAGTCATGCATGACTCTTTGCCACTCTATGGACTGTAGCCTGCCAAGCACCTCTGTCCATGGAATTTTCCAGTCAAGAATACTAGAATGGGTGTCATGCACTGCTCCAGGGGATCTCCCTGACCCAGGGATCAAACTCATGTCTCTCATCTCTCCGTCATTGGCAGGTGGGTCCTTTACCAGTAGTATCACCTCCAAAGCCCATTCTTTATAAAATACAATGTCGTTATTGGCTTCTTTGTGATTCAAAAATTACTTTAAACTTGGGTCCAAAGAAAATCATTTTAAATACATACTGAAGTGCATGAGCAAATAGAAAGAGAAATTAAAGTTCTCAGAGATAATGGAAATAAAAAGCCACTAAGAGAAATGAGTTTTATTGACTTAGAAAATAGACTGATGAATATTTTCCCAGTGAAGATGGGTTTATTTGGGATTAGCAGAGAATTGCAATTCACATTGTGCAACCATAGCAGTCACATGCAAGTTCTGCCAGAGTGAGGGAAAAAGCATGCTTCTAAGGAGGGGAAAAACAAAAAAAAAGGTTTGGAAAGGCTGTGATAAAGAGTCAGAAATGTTTCATTGGCTGAATTTTTGCTAGGAAAGAACAGAAGTCTTTTTCTTCCTAATGGACTACTATTAAAGAGTATGAGAGGTCTCCCTTCTTTCCTCCCAACACTATGTAATTGAAATTTCTTTTTTTTTTTTTTAACATGACTTCCTTCTGATGTAGACATTGATTTGAAAACATTGTTGATAATGTTTCCATGACTTTCTGTCCCTCAAGGCCAGAAAAGAACTTCCTCACATGTAGTATCTCATGTTAGAGGGCAAGTGCACAGATTGGAAAGACACTGGAGTCACAAGACGAGCTAAGAGGGAAAATTCTCAGCCCTGTTTTATTTGAAGTTCATATATTATCAAAATCAGAGACATTGGAGATTATCTAAACCATTTGGTCATCATGAAATGTAGATGACAAATCTCCAATGGGCCTGGTATGGATATCTTGGGAAAACTGTTTCATCATATGTTATGTGTTTCAGTTTGGGGAAATCTTTGCCCTCAGGTTTGATGCTCTCTTTAGGTATGTCACATAAATCTAAGTCTATCCCCTGGAGTTTAGCAGAGCAAGGGTTGCTAGCAGTAGAGTTTCGGGCTCTTTCCAAAGAGACTGTAAAGAATTTTCCTGGAGGTGTCTTTTCTAAAAGCAAAATCTCCCAGTTGCAGGGTGAGATGCTGAAAGTTTTAGTCTTGAGAGAGTACAAAATAGAAACATTACGGAGATTTTTAATGAAAGTAGTTGGGCTTTTACAATATTGGAATATCTCTTCTTTTATCTCCTCAAGAAGTAGGAGGCAAACATATTGGATGCCCTGTAACTCTCTCGCAGGGTAAGAACTTAAGGGCTTCAGAAGGTGTGGATATGAGGTTTAGAAGAATCAACAGCAAAATTTTGTTCAAACTATTTGGAAAGCCTCTACGAATTTTGCCAGTACAGCTTTAATAATGCTGTTAGTTTGACTAAACCAGAAGATTAAAGGTCATAAGCACAGTGAAGTTGTGGTGAAACAAACCAAACAGCACAGACTTGTTGAAATATTGTTTAGTACAATGGTTTTCTCAATCATTATGAAGTTCAAGAGGAGTGCCCTAGGTGTAGATAAGCTTTTTCAAAAGAACTTTAGCCACAGAAGAGGCAGTAACCTATCTGCAAAGGAAGACTTCAGTCCAGTGTGAAAACATAAGAACATGACTGAAACATATTTACCTCAATTAGACAGAGGAAGGAGAAGGCGATGGCACCCCACTCCAGGNGCAGTAGAGTTTCGGGCTCTTTCCAAAGAGACTGTAAAGAATTTTCCTGGAGGTGTCTTTTCTAAAAGCAAAATCTCCCAGTTGCAGGGTGAGATGCTGAAAGTTTTAGTCTTGAGAGAGTACAAAATAGAAACATTACGGAGATTTTTAATGAAAGTAGTTGGGCTTTTACAATATTGGAATATCTCTTCTTTTATCTCCTCAAGAAGTAGGAGGCAAACATATTGGATGCCCTGTAACTCTCTCGCAGGGTAAGAACTTAAGGGCTTCAGAAGGTGTGGATATGAGGTTTAGAAGAATCAACAGCAAAATTTTGTTCAAACTATTTGGAAAGCCTCTACGAATTTTGCCAGTACAGCTTTAATAATGCTGTTAGTTTGACTAAACCAGAAGATTAAAGGTCATAAGCACAGTGAAGTTGTGGTGAAACAAACCAAACAGCACAGACTTGTTGAAATATTGTTTAGTACAATGGTTTTCTCAATCATTATGAAGTTCAAGAGGAGTGCCCTAGGTGTAGATAAGCTTTTTCAAAAGAACTTTAGCCACAGAAGAGGCAGTAACCTATCTGCAAAGGAAGACTTCAGTCCAGTGTGAAAACATAAGAACATGACTGAAACATATTTACCTCAATTAGACAGAGGAAGGAGAAGGCGATGGCACCCCACTCCAGGACTCTTGGCTGGAAAATCCCATGGATGGAGGAGCCTGGTAGGCTGCAGTCCATGGGGTCGCTAAGAGTCAGACAGGACTGAGCAACTTCACTTTCACTTTTCACTTTCATGCATTGGAGAAGGAAATGGCAGTCCACTCCAGTGTTCTTGCCTGGAGAATCCCAGGGACTGGGGAGCCTGTTGAGCAGCCATCTATGGGGTCGCAGTCGGACATGACTAAAGTGACTTAGCAGCAGCAGCAGCAGCAGACAGAGGAAGCTGTATCAAATCTATTATCAGGCTTGAAATGGTCCGTTAGGCAGTTTAAGATTGTGGGAGGAGTATGAATAAGCTTTCTTCAGTTGTACTTTGGACAAGTGAGACAAGAAAGGTAGGCAAATTTGAAGTTTTCCTAATGTTTCCCCACCAATATTTATTTTTGTATGTCATCATTTTGTTAGTAGATCAATGGTTTAATGCAGGCATAGTGGTGAGAAGTGGAAATTTTGAAATCTCTGATAGGACTGAGTTGTTATTTGGTCCAAACTAGAGCTTTCTCTTTATACTAAACCAACAATTGCTAAACTTCCAAACTTTTTTTTTCCTTTTCTAAGACATATTGTTGACTTTTACTGGCAAGTTTTTTCTAATTATCATTTGAGGAAACATCCTTTGCACCAAGATTGGGGTTTTGCTGTTGTTGGTTTCCTTAAATGCATTATCCCTCAGAGAAATATTAGCAATATGAATTCACTTACCTTCCAGAGAGTCAAGTTTATAATGTCCTAATATGCAGGTCAGGAAGCAACAGTTAGAACTGGACGTGGAACAACAGACTGGTTCCAAATAGAAAAAGAGGTACGTCAAGGCTGTAGATTGTCACCCTGCTTATTTAACTTCTATGCAGAGTACACCATGAGAAATGCTGGACTGGAAGAAACACAANGGACACGACTGAGCGACTGAACTGAACTGAACTGAGGTACTTCCCAGACTCTGGAATGAGAGTGAATACAGTGGTTCAGAACAGGGGGCACAGAAATTTAAAGGGACCTGAGAACAGCTGTTAGTGCATCTTGCCAGACAGCTCTTAACTTAGGAAATCCCTCAGTCCCAGACAGACCAGGACTGTTGGTCTGTCACCCATTTGCCCTGAGTTCAGGCAACTGGAGGGCTGCGGGGTTAGAGGGCAGAAGAGGCAGGGGACTAAGCTGATGGCTCGCTGAGAGGTGACTTGGCTCAGTTTTCTAACCGCCCTTTGTGCACAGTCTGGTGTATTACTAGTTCCCTGGGGAAAGTCAGACTTCATGTGTAGGGAATCTTGAGTCTGCAATTTCATAATAACAATAATCTCTTGTTTTCAGTGGTGCTTAGACTTTGATAAATCCTTTCATAGTCACCTGTGATATAATCTGGCTTGATCCTTATAACCCTTTCTGAGAAAAGCAGAGCATCCAGGTATATTCACATCATCCAGTTCTTTTCTTGTCTCTTTTCCTTGAAGTATGTGATCAGCAGATGGAGAAGAACCCAGGATTCAGGATTCCTGTGTCCTGAGACTTTCTAACTAACTGAAGGCCCTAGGGTCCAACATCCAGGCACATAGGATGAATTTTCTCACCTTCATGTTAAAAAGAAAGGTCAGGACTTCAGTCTTAAAATTCTTTTAAGCTCTGAGCTTCTAGGAGTCTACAAAGGCTGAGCAACTAAAATCTTTTGGTCACTATATGGAATGCTATTTGGGGACCTCCTACATAGCTGCCTGTTTTCCTGGCATTTGAGCCAGTAGGGCCCCTCCAAGTGAGTGATGTGGGTGGTAATTTCTATTTGCTACACATTCAGTACAGTCTAGACCTTAGAAGCTGGATGGAGGGGCTGCATAGGTGTTTCACAGACTCATGTGACCCACCTAAGTGAAAGGCAGGGGCCTCGGGGCCTCAGCGCTGATTGCACCCCAGGCTTCCTCCCTATTTCTCAGTGCTGCCCTCTGCACACCAGCTTCAGTCTCTCAGGCCAGTTTTCTCCATAAGGCCGGGGTCACATCTTCTCAGCTTTACCCCCAGAAAGGGAAAGGGTACCTTCCTTTATTTCATTTTGAAAATACTCTCGAAGGGGTCCCCAGTTGACCTGGCTGGGTTGTGTGCCCACTCCTGTAAGCCAGACAGGTGGGCACTGTGATGGACCCCATCTTTCAGAACTGCATGGTTAGAGTTTCGGGAAGAACGGTTTCCCACAGACGGAGAGTCCTTATAAGAAGAGGAGACAGATGGAGAGCAGATGAAGCAGGTGGCACAAGGCAGAGTGTCTTCCCCGCTTTGGGCTGAGGGGCTGCTGCAGAGAGCTCGAGCACACTGTCTGAGGCTTGACGGCCTAGGAGCTGGGCCGGGACGTGAACCTGGGCCGTCTGACTCTAAAGTCCATGATCCCACCACTGTTGCTTTCTGCCTACATTCCATTCTCATATGGTAGCAGGGGTATGGCGTCTGTGCCTCTGAGCGTTCTCTGTGATGGTCGCGCTGTCCTCGTTGGAGAGCCTGGGCTGGGGACTAGGATTCAGGTGAGTTAGTCTTAGCCCTCTACCGTCTGGCTGTGTGACCTTGTGAAAGTCACTTTCCTTCTCTGAATTGCAGCATCTTCTCTGCCAAATGGGGGTGATCATCTCTGAGGCCCTCCCATAGGCACTGGGGAGAGCTAATGAGATAATGCTGTGAACAAGCTTTCAAAAGCTGAAAAGCCCACACAGATGTGAGGATTACTCTTATGATCCTCGGCCCCACAGGATTAGCTTAAATTTATGGTAACAGGAGGGGTGGGGGCTGACAGAAACATCCAGATGTCTAGCAGCCTTGCTCAAACAACGCAACACAACCTGCTTCGAGGGTGGCCCCCTGATTTATTTATTCATGGTGGGCGACTCATGCTGGGCTTCCTGACTCTTCCTTGAACTCCCTCTCATCTGCCTCCACGATGCCCTGGGTCAGGGGGCCATGGGGTCCTTTGATGACAGTGTGCAAGGGTAGTCACATGGTTTTGGTTTTCTCTCTCTTTTTTTTTTTTCCTCCCTTGAGCCAAGAAATGAGGACATTGAAATACTTCTTGGGACAGCTGTATCTTGCATGTTTATCTTTTGTTTCCTGCGGGAGTAGATACAGGCTGTTGGGGCCAGGAAGGATCAGAGAGCTCCGTCTAATTCCATAGGAGGCCAATGACGGGGAAGGAGTCACATGAAAAGAGAACTCTTGGCTGAAGCTCTAGTAAACCCCGAGGTAAAGTGAAACTAAACACTTTTGTTTTTATCATGTAGAACCTCTCAGGGCCTTTAATATACTAATGAGCTTTGCTCAGCAACAAGGAGGGGATATAACAGCCACATTTCCCAATATCTACACATATGTGGGCTCCCCAGGTGGCTCAGTGGTAGAGAATCCACCTGCCAGTGAGGAGACTCGGGTTCAACCCAATTTCAAGTCCACAGGGTCGCAAAGACTAGGACACGATTAGTGACTGACCACACGCATGCATGCGCACACATACACACACACAGACACACACATATTGGGTTGGCAAAAATGTTGGTTTGGGTTTTTCCATCATCTTATGAACATTTTTGCCAACCCAATACATATACACATACATTGTTGTTGTTATTGTTTAGTAGCTAAGTCGTGTTTGACTCTTTTGTAACCCTCCACGGACTGTAGCCCTCCAGGCTCCTCTGTCCGTGGGATTTCCCAGGCGAGAATACTGGAGTGGGTTACATTTCCTCCTCCAGGGGATCTTCCTGACCCAAGGGTCTCCTGCGACTTCTGTGTTGGCAGGCAGATTTTTTACCATACGGGAAGCCCGCATATAAATATACAGACACACACACACACACATATAGGGCAGACTTGTTTTTCTCCCCCTGACAGAGCATTTTTGGGACTGGTATCCTGCTGAACACACCTTAGGAAACGTAATCCAGTATAGTTAACTGCACAGACAGGGTCAGGGAGGCCCAGACAGAGCGAGTAGGTGGAGCAGAAGCCCCATCCCCTGTCCTCAGTCTCCTGCCCTGGGGCTCTTCCCACAGCACCACCCTGCCCACATCTACCCCCAGGAAACTCTCTCTGCTGCTACAAGACGCCAGCTTGTTTTCCAACTTGGAAGTGCCACTGGGCCCCTTGGAAAGCATAGAGTGTGCACTTTCTGGGTAAAATACACAAGATAAGAGGGAGTGTGAGTATGACTGAGATCGGGAATGCTGAATGTGGGGGGAATCTTTGGTTTTCATCTTCCCTGAAGGACCAGACAAGAGAAAGTGGAGTAAAACGGCCTCAGGGTAGAAACTGAGATGCTGCTCATGCTTCTGGGCCATACACTGCAGACTGTCCATTCAACACCTCCTTTGTGAGAGCCTGGTGTGTCCTCCAGGAAACCTGGCCCAGGCAGCCCATGTCAAGTTGCAGAGCAACCTGGGAGCTATCCAAGGTGTGTGCGTTCAGGCCCCAGTGAGCGGCTCCTGGTGGGAGGGGGGCTGTGTTCTGTGTCGAGAGGGTGATGATCGCAGCTGCCGTTATCAAGTGCCTGCTGGGCCCCGGGTACCGTTGTAGCAGCTTTGCACCTATTGACTCATCCACTTCTCACTTCATCTCTGTGATGCAGGTGCTGCTGCTACCAGTGCAAATTACGGAGGAGGAAAACAGAGCAAAGGTTAAGAAGCTTAAGAGAGTGAGCCAGGCTGGATTTCTCCCCTGCAGGCTGAGTGCAGAACACACGCTTTTAAACCACAATGTTCTACTCCCGCTATGGAGCACTGGGGAGTTCGGGAAACGGCTGTTCTGACTGGCCGTGAGATCCATGGAGATGCTTATAAGATCAGAATATTAGAGCTGGAATAAGCCTCATGAGTCATTCAGTCCACTCCCTTCGTCATAACAGATGAAGGACAGGCCCAGCGAGGATAACAGTCTGGCCAAGGTCAACAACTTTTGGCCCCACTAGACAAAAGGAATTGAGCTTCCTGACAACAGCTGGAAGAGCGGGAGGCTCCTTGCCCTGCGGTCACACTCCAGCCATGTTGCCTTCCTCCCCACAGTACCTCTGAGCCTTGCTAGACCCTCTCCCACCCCATCTGTAACCTAAGATGTTGCTCGTTGACTCCCACACCAAACAGCCCCAGAGTCAGACTGCCTCCCAGGAAGAGAACTGACCCTCTCAGCTGCATCTTCCCCATCCACGCCCATTTGTTGATCCAACTTTAACAAGAAGAAAAAGAAAATGAAAGTCACAACTGAAATGCTTTCAAATGATTTTTGAGATCAAGTAACTTCCTCAAAACAAGATTCCTACATCAGTACCCCTTACCCACTAAGGATCTTTCTAATTCAATGAACACAATTTCATGTCCTGGGCCATCCCACTTCCCTTCCCCCACTCTGGGAGGACATGGTCTGCTTCCAGGACAGCTTAAATTAAGCTGTGCAGGTTGACAGATCTTTAATCTTGCCAAACACATGTTGAGAAGAATAATATCAATTTTGTTTAGGAAGCCAAGGGCCAAACTCAGCTGGAAATTAGCTCTTTGGGTAATCTCACCCCTTGTTTTGATCAAGGAGGCCATGTGGGTTTTAGTGGGGAACTCTCGAAGGCCCTGAACTCATTGGGTCCAAGACAGGAGAGGGGGTAGAGTTCTCACTAGGGATCCTTGCCCCAAATCCCTTTGATTCTTCCCTTTCAGCACAGAAAGCAGCTCCAATCCAGGCTGCTTATGGATCAAAGCTAATCTGGATGTAATTCCCTGCCCAGCTCGCTGCACCCTTAGTGACACATAAGTACAGATTAAAGGGTTATATAAATGCAATTTTCTAATTAATCAGTGCAAATCTAGCTATTGCAGGGGACATACATTTCAGCTTTTATGTGAGTGGTAGTCTTCTTTGAGTTTAGTTTACAAAATACAAGTCCCATCCCCATGATTTCTATTGTTAATAGCCATGGGGTGGTCCAGAGGTCTGACAATTCCCAGGAAAGTCCTCATAGTGACCCCTAAATCCTCAGATTTTCAGCAGGAGAGTTTGGATCATGGACAATACACAACTTTGTATGGGGTAGAAAGAGGCTGGCTTGGGGCCATTCGGGTCAGGTTCAATCCTGGCCTGATCCTTGACAGACTGTGTGGCGTAGGACATGTTACCTAACCTCTCTGAGCCTCGGATTCCTCATTCTTAAAAAGATGCTGAGACTTGCTTCACGGAGATGCCAAGAACAACAAATGCTGTCCCTGAGAGCAGGTACACAGTCCCTCGTGAGCGGTTAGGGGCTGTTGTCATTTGCAAGGGAAGGTAAAGAGTCCAGAGGATACAGTGCAGGGGATGGCTTGAAATCTCAGGCCTGAGCCTCTGCATTTGTTCCGGCAGGATTCTGTTTTTGGATTTGCCCTGCATAGAGAAAAGCGTTCGTGACTCTAAGAAGGACGTGATCTCCCTAGATTTTCCAGCACTCCTTTCCTCACTGTCTCACCAAACTGCCCCAGAGGTCTGAATGAGACAACGCCAGTGTGTGACCCACCCTACACAGGGTCAGCAGAAAGGAGGTTCTACAGCAGCCTCAATCCTGGCCATAACTAGGGTGGTGATGGTGGGCTGGGCATGCTTCACACTTTTTCTCACTGTATCCTTAATGACAAACCTGCACAGTGGATGCCAATTCTCTTCCCATTTTGCGGATGAAGTAGCAAAGATTTTAGAGATTGAATAAGTCACTATATTTTGCAGAGCTTTCCTTAGATAAGCTGACAGTTTCTGTCTTCTCTTCACTGCACGGATGCTCTTCCCCTGAGAATGTGTGTTCCCATGGCCAGCCCCCAGCGCTCATGCAGACACACACCCGCCAGCCAGTGTGCCCTCCAGGCCCAGCGCACCCACACGTGCACCTGCTCGTGGAGACAAACCTCCATGTGAACGAGCCACGGGAGAGAGGAGGCCAGCAGGGGAGCGGGAGAAGGGTACATGTGAGAATCTTCTGAGCAGAATGGCTTTTAATTATTTTAGAATCTTAACTTGTTATAGGGAAATCAGCCGGGGTGGCAAGTTGGATGGTGCCTGCTTTGAAGAGGACCCAGCAAGTTTGGCATTTTGTGCAGATGTGGGAACCCCAAAAGGAATTAGAAAACTGCTTTCTTCTGAGTCGTTCTCTAATTTTACTTAGACCTAGTCTGTGGCCTCTGGCCTCATCAATTCCTCTGACCTTGTGCAAACCCTGGGCATCTCTGGTCCTCAACTTCCTTATCCCCCAAATGTCAGGAAACACCCTCCCTTAAAAAATCCAAACCTCGCTTATATATTCAAAGGGTTATGATGAAACCCAAATAATAAAATACAGGGAAACTTGCTTTCAAACAGAACATGGGATGAGTAGAAGTGAGAGGAAAGAGCTCATAAACAGTGAGGTCTTTTGAAAACTGAGCCTGGGCCAATTCAAGCTCTCTGGCATGTCTGCAGTCCCCTGTCTTGTTGGAAACATCAAGGCTGAGATCGCCCAGGCAGTCTAGGGAACCACTGAGCGCTGTCACTTTAAAAGTAGAGTGAAGTGTTCATTAGCTGGGCTATTTTTCAGGTGTGTTCTAATTGTACTAATTAACTCTAAGGTAGATTTTAGCACTCCAGCCTCCATTGCTGCCTTCAAATGCCAAAACAAATCTTGCCATAATTACCAGCAATCCTTTTCATTACCGGCTGCCTAATTATCCTATTAATAGCACATCCTAAGAGACAGTATTTGCTTGGCAGGCAAATATTTGTTTTTAAATGAGCAAACACAAAGACAAACTGCTCTGTTTGCAGAAGGATTCCAAAATGCAAAATGGTTTATATTCATGGAAAAAAATAATAATCCAAGTAAAACCAAATGCTTAATCCATTTCAAGCATTTGAGCAGCATTAAAAACATTTTCCCCCCTTTCTGGCTCCAGTTCTTCTTTGCTGAAGGGACTGGGTGCTAGAAGGGGTTTTTTTAAGACACTTCTGCGATACGGAGTTGAATGTCTCATTGGGTTGGCACTAAACTCAAAGAAGGAAACAACTGAGATGGAATACAGTAATGTTAAGGCTGGAAGGAAAATTGTGGAGTCTTCTGGCCAGGGATTTCCTGGCTGATTATCAGTCACCTGAGGAAGGCCTGGTCAGAATGCAGCTTTCCAGGCATGCTGATTTTTTCCCTTTTTTTTTTTTTTGGCATTTAAAAGCTTTTTTTTTTTTTAATTGAAATACAGTTTAGAATGCTGTGTTAGTTTCAGATGTATAGTAAAGTGCTTCAGTTATGTATATGTGTGTGCGTGTGTGTGTGCTAAGTTGCTTCAGTCGTGTCCAACTCTTTGCGACCTTATGAACTCTAGCCCACCAGGCTCCTCAGTCTATGGGGATTCTCCAGGCAAGAATATTAGAGTGGGTGTTCATGCCCTTCTCTAGGGGATCGTCCCAACCCAGGGATGAACCCACATATCCTATATTACAGGCAGTTTCTTTACTGCTGAGCCACCCAGGATATCTTATCTATGTATATATACATAATTTTTTTTTAACATTCTCTTCCATTATAGGTTTTTACAAGATACTGAGTATAGTTCCCTACGCTGTACAGGAGGTCCTTGTTAGTTATCTCTTTTATATGAACTGAAGTGAAGTCGCTCAGTTGTGTCCGACTCTTTGCGACCCCATAGACTGGGGCCTACCAGACTCCTCTGTCCATGGGATTTTCTAGGGAATAGTACTGGAGTGGATTGCCATTTCCTTCTCCAGGGGATTTTCCCAACCCAGGGCTCGAACCCAGGTCTCCCGCATTGTAGACAGACACTTTACCATCTGAGCCACCAGGGAAGTTCATCTATTTTATATAGTAGTATGTCAATTTTAATCCTAAACTCCTAATTATCCCTCCCCACTTCTCCCCTTTGGTAACCATAAGTTTGCTTTCTGTGTGTGTGAATCTACTTCTGTTTTGTAACTAAGCTCATTTGTATCCCCTTCTTTAAGATTCCATGTGTAAGAGACATCCTATGATATTTGTCTTTCTCTGGCTTCCTTCACCTGGTATGCATTCGTACTGCTGCAGATAGCATTATTTCATTCTTTTTTATGACGGAGTAATATTCTATTGTATTCATGTACAACATCTTCTTTACCCATTCATCCTTCAGTGGACGTTTAGGTTGCTCCCATGTCTTGGCTATTGCAAACAGCATTGCAATGAACACTGAGGTGCGTGCATCTTTTTGAACTATGTTTTTCTCTGAATATATGCCCAAGAGTGGGATTGCTGAATCATGTGATAGCTCTGTTCTTAGTTTTATAAGGAACCTTCATTCTGTTGCCTATGATGGGTGTACCAGCTTAACATCGACACCAACAGTATCGCAGGATTCCCTTTTCTCCAGACCCTTTCCAGCATTTGTTATTTGTCGACTTTTGGATGATGCCATTCTGACCAGTGTGAGGCAATACTTTATTGTAGTATTGCTTTGCATTTCTTTAGCAATTAGTGATGCTGAGTGTCTTTCCACGTGCCTTTGTCCATCTGTATGTCTTCTTTGTAGAAATGTCTTTTTAGAACTTCTGCCCTTCTTTCTTCTTCTTATTTTTTTCAAAGGTTTCTAAGAGATTTTCATTTGTGTCTGTCTACGTTTGGGACTCACTGACCTAATCAACCCCCTCATTTCACAAAAGAGGAAATAAGTGACTGAGGTCATACCTTGGATATAAAACCAAGATCAGAACCAGGTCAGCCTTGAGGGTTAAAACATCCTTAATTCAACCTTCATATTTAATTAGTTTTCCTTCATTAAAAAAAAAATCACCATATGAATTGTGATGAAATTAAGCCCTATAGAAGTATACTGTGAAAGAGAAAATAAAGGCTCCCACCTCCCCAACCCACTCAATTCTACCTCTGCTCCAGTGTTCCCTGTTATCCTAGTGTACCTGAACATGCACATTTCCTTTTCCCTTTCCTTTTAAACAAAGAGAGACCACACCATATATCAGATTGAGCCATATGAATTTGCTGATGTGTGACTGTTTATAAAAGTATAAAACAGCAATTTCATATGGTTCAATTTAAGATCCTGTTCTAAGTTTGTTGCCGAGTCCTTTCAAACCTCTGCAGAGTGTTGTATATGAAGCGGTTCCCTGGTGTAATCAGTCTTTACAGATGGCTGGTCGGTAACTTTCACCCTTCACCTTCACAAGCCCTAGAGAGCTGCTGTGANCTGAACATGCACATTTCCTTTTCCCTTTCCTTTTAAACAAAGAGAGACCACACCATATATCAGATTGAGCCATATGAATTTGCTGATGTGTGACTGTTTATAAAAGTACAAAACAGCAATTTCATATGGTTCAATTTAAGATCCTGTTCTAAGTTTGTTGCCGAGTCCTTTCAAACCTCTGCAGAGTGTTGTATATGAAGCGGTTCCCTGGTGTAATCAGTCTTTACAGATGGCTGGTCGGTAACTTTCACCCTTCACCTTCACAAGCCCTAGAGAGCTGCTGTGATGCAGGATCCTCCCCCCTGGGGATCTCTGCCGGCCTTGTGGAGCTCACCCTTCCAGGTGGAGCCCAGGTCGTATGACTCTGTGAGCCCTCCTGATTCTGCCACCTTTGCCAACGTCCTTGTTCCTATAAGCCTCTCACCTGACCCCCAACTCTCTGCCATTGAACTAGAGAGTTTGAAATGTTGTTGGTGCTGTTCCCTCTTCCTCCTGCCTCTAATATTTAAGCATACGTCTCTTACCCCACCCCCACCTGGTAAACCCTCAGGGGCTCCCCACAGTGTCTGGGACAGAGCTCTTCCAGGGTGGTCCCAGCTCTCCATCAAAGGGCTCTGCCTTCTTTGTAGTGGCTCTCTGCTGAAGAGGACACACAAGAGACACAGTTTTGATCCCTGGGTCAGGAAGATGCCCTGGAGAAGGAAGTGGTAACCCACTCCAGTATTCTTGCCTGGAGAATCCCATGGACAGAGGAACCTGGTGGGCTGCAGTCCACGGGGTCCCAAAGAGTCAGGACTCGACTGAGCACACAGTACAGCCTGGAATGCTGGCCCCATCCAGCACAGACAGGTACATAATAGGAGCTCACAGTGATGTTTCTGCTTTTTAATAAGCTGTCTGTGTTTGTCGTAGCTTTCCTTGAGAAACTGTTAGCAAACATTAAGTAGATCTTTTAAGAATTTGACATTGAAGTGCTGGGTTATATCATCAGACCTCCTCACATTAAATGATGTCAAGCCTAGTAAATTACAGAGAATTATTCTCTTGGTAGACTGCTGAATGTAGTGGCTTGTATTGTACTTTGAATTTTTACATCTATATTCACTTTCTAGGTGTGTTAATTTAATCAGAGCTTAGCAATCTAGTTTAATTTTCTCAGTTATTTGAAAAAAATTCCCCTTTGAAGAACTGTTGCTTCTTTTTGCATTAATTTGTTAATTGTATTTGAGGTTTTAATTGATTTTAAAGTTTGTCCCTAATTCTTTTGTACTATTTCATTTCCTTTCTTGAATTCTCCATTTTGATTCATCTCTCAGAGGGCTAACACACGTCTTGAAATATCATTTTTTTCTAGCAGGAACATGTGGGTGATGTATTTTCTGAAGCTTATAAATTTGCAACTGTCTTTGTGTTGCCCTTCCAGTTCAAAAACAAATTGGGTAGGTAGCAAATTCTTGGGCTTCACTTTTCCCTTCCCATCAAGATTCTTTGGGGAAAAAAAAAAAAAAAGCTCTATTTTTTTCCTGATGTATGGTGCTTTTGAAAAATTTGAGGTTCAACTGGTTTTTTCATCTTGAATGCTCCTAAGGCATATTTTAGTTTTTGAAATTTCAAAAACTATCCCTAAGATAAGAAGTCTCTGTTTGTTGGGTATTGCTAGAACACAATGGAAAACAAAAGGCTTCTTCTCTTTTGAATTTTTTTAGTTTTGACTTCACTCTATCGGCTTAGTTTTTTTCTTCAAGGAACTGGTAAAATCTAGATCTGGGAACACTTATGTGCCCCTGACCTAGTTAAAAAAACTTTTTATTAAAGCTTTAAAATTTTACTTATTTGCTTTTTAATGTACATACAGTAAAATTTACTCTTTGGTGTACAGGTTGATGAGTTCTGACAAATGCTTTAACATGTAAGCACCACCATCAGTTCAGTTCAGTTGCTCAGTCGTGTCCGACTCTTGGCGACCCAATGAATCGCAGCACGCCAGGCCTCCCTGTCCATCACCAACTCCCGGAGTTCACTCAGACTCACGGCCATCGAGTCAGTGATGCCATCCAGCCAGCTCATCCTCTGTCGTCCCCTTCTCCTCCTCCCCCAATCCCTCCCAGCATCAGAGTCTTTTCCAATGAGTTACCACCATAGTCAAGACACAAAATGTTTCTGTCACCTGCCCTCCTCTCACCAAATTCCCTCTTGCTGGTTCTTTATAGTCATCCCACCATTTACTGCTGGCAGCCACTTATGCTGTCTCTCTTTCAGGTTATTTATTTCTTTAGTTCATTTTATTTTTAAAATGGTCCTGCATGGAAATTGCCTTTTCCTCCATTGGTGTGCTTTTTCCCACGTGTGCTGTGAATTTTAGCACAAGCACAGATTCTCATAATCATTATGCTACGTGTGCGTGCATGCTCAGTTGTGTCCACTTCTTTGCAACTCCACGGGCTGTAGCCTGTCAGGCTCTTCTATCCATGGAGTTTTCCAGGCAAGAAGCCTGGAGTGGGTTGCCATTTCCTATTCCAGGGGATCTTCCTGACCCAGGGATTGAGCCCACGTCTCTTGCATGTCTTCCGCACTGGCAGGTGGATTTTTTACCACTGTGTCAGATGCTGTTCCAACAGTAGAGCGGGGGCGGCCTCATCTATTTTTCTCAGCACTGCCAAGACACTCCTCACAGTCGGGTGTGCGCCCAGTTCTTCTCTTAGGGTCGGGATGTTTCTTTATCAGTAGAGACATTTTCATTGTGAGTTGAAAAAGGGCTACCTTCATGTATAGCTCTTCTGTCCTGTATTTTCAGCTACTTTCTCTTTACTGGTGCTTTATTCAAAGACTATGAACCAGGTCAAATCTCTCCCATCACTTAGAAGACAAACAAAAAACAATAGCTAAGAATGAATCATAATTTTACCCTGAGAACTGGGCCCCTGTTATGCCATCTGGTTACAAAATAATTTGAGAACCAGTTTTATCAAAAGAATATTCTAGGGACTTCCCTGGCAGGTCAGTAGTTAAGACTTTGTCTTCAATGCGGAGGGTGTGGGTTCAACCCCTGGCTGGGGAGCTGAGGTTCCACATGCCTCATGGCCAAAAAAATGAAACATAAAACAGAAGCAATATTGTAACAAATTAAATAAAGAATTTAAAAATGGTCAACATGAAAAAAAATCTTAAAACAGAATATTCTACACTTATTACCTTTACTTTTACATAGGTGTTCATTCTGCTTTCTCTCCAGAGAGTAGTTTTTTAATTGTATTATTTTTATAGTTATCGAACTAATATGTGCTCTATAATACGCACATTTGTAATATGTTTTAAAGCTTGTAAAGTTCAAGAAAGAGTAAAGAAGTCTAAAGGAAACCTAGTAACAACACTACCCTTATTCTTAGCCAGAGGCAGCTATGAATAACAGTTTGAACACATTTATTTCACATTTCCCTAAGAGTACTTGTCCTTTTCTTCATGATACTGTACAAAACTGTATACAGCTTTGACTGTTGATCTCTTTTTGTGCTTAACATTATATCATGAGCATTTCTCTATATAATTAAAAAGAACTTCGAAAACATACTTTTAAAGTATTTCATCATATGCGTTCAGTCTTTGGTCATGTCCGACTCTTTGCAACCCCAGGAACTGTGGCCCACCAGGCTCCTTTGACCATGAAATTTTCTAGGCAAGAATACTGGAGTAGGTTGCCATGTTCTACTCCAGAGGACCTCCCTGACCCAGGGATCAAACCCAAATCTCCAGCATCTCCTGCATTGCACGTGTATCCTTTTCCTGCTGAGCCCTCAGGGAAGCCCTCATCTCATCACATGGATTTAATGTGATTTAATGTAATTAATATAAATCACATGGATTTATACTTAAATACCTATCTGTTGAACATTTAGACCACTTCTAGCTTTTCAGCATCATAAGTGAGTGTGGTTTGCTTTGCCCATTAAAAAAAATTTTTTTTAATTTATTATTATTATTTGGCCTCACTATTCAGCTTGCAGGATCTTAGTCCCCCAAAGAGGAATTGAACCCATGCCCTCGGCAATGAAAGCACCAAGTCCTAAGCAAGACATGCCTTGCCTAGCAGTGATTCTGAGCACTCCTCTCCCAGGTGACTCTGGCTGTCTCTGATCTATCATCAGATCAGTCCTATGAAAGTGAAAGGTGGCTGTGACTCTCTGTGGTTTTATTTTGTAGGATAATCCACAATATGGATGTGCCGTGTTTCATTTAACTATGCCCCTTTTACTCATCCTCGAGGTTGTTTCTAACATCTCACTATCATAACTAATGTTGCAGAGAATATCCTTGGACATAAACTATTCACATCATCGATTATGTCTTATTTTTCTCCTGTATATGCACGAGACTTGCCCCCTCCACTTTTTCTGGTCTCTGCTGCCTGTCACTTCCCTGAACACCCTCTACTAAACAACCCCTCTGCCTGTCACTCCCTAAGCCCTCCCAGTGCTTTGTTTTTCTTCTGTGTTATCACCACTTGACACATTGTTTATTTATTTATGGCCCAATCCCCATCATTGTAATGTAGCTCCACCAAGGCATGGATTTTTATCTGTTGTTATAAAAGTAACACATGTTCATTAGATTAAATTTATAAATAGAGAAAGAAGATAAAGGATACTGAAAACACAATGGTTCCTATTTTGATATGTTTCCTCTAGTCTGTGTTACTGTTTTGATTTTACCCTAATTAAAATCATACTCTATTTATAGTATTAAAATATATATATTATATACTATAATGTATACATTATAGTATATGTGTATATAATATAGTACATATATGTGTGTATACATATATAAAGATATAGATATAGTTCTGTAACAGCTTTTTTTAATTTTAACAAAGTATCTTAAGTATCACACCACAATCTTTGGAGCGTGTATGGTGTATGTGAGAGATCACTGACTATTATAATCCATTGAAATCAGGTTTCTGCTCCCGCTGCACCAGGTGCCTATATAGGAAAGGCCACTTCTGGCCTCCTCATTGCTAAATTCATTGCCACTTCTCAATCTTCATGTAAATACTTGACATCCAGCCTCCTTAAAATGCCTTTTAAAGTGCCCTCTGTGGCTTTGTAGTAGAGCCAGAAGTCAGGCAGTTTGATTCCTCCAGTTCCATTCTTCTTTCTCAAGACTGCTTTGGCTATTCAAGGTTTTTTGTATTTCCATACAAATTGTGAAATTATTTGTTCTAGCTCTGTGAAAAATACCGTTGATAGCTTGATAGGGATTGCATTGAATCTATAAATTGCTTTGGGTAGTATACTCATTTTCACTATATTGATTCTTCTGATCCATGAACATGGTATATTTCTCCATCTATTAGTGTCCTCTTTGATTTTTTTCACCAGTGTTTTATAGTTTTCTATATATAGGTCTTTAGTTTCTTTAGGTAGATATATTTCTAAGTATTTTATTCTTTTCGTTACAATGGTGAATGGAATTGTTTCCTTAATTTCTTTTTCTATTTTCTCATTATTAGTGTATAGGAATGCAAATTGATTTTGTATCCTGAAACTTTACTATATTTACTATATTCATTCATTACTAGAGCTAATGCTCTAGTAATTTTCTGGCCACAGTCATCAAGACAGTATAGTACTGGTACAAAGACAGAAACATAGATCAATGGAACAAAATAGAAAGCCCAGAGATAAATCCATGCACCTATGGATACCTTATCTTTGACAAAGGCAGCAAGAATATACAATGGATTAAAGACGATCTCTTTAACAAGTGGTGCTGGGAAAACTGGTCAACCACTTGTAAAAGAATGAAACTAGAANTTTTTCCATAAGCAACAACAACCAGTTGGTGCACTTATAAACCAAACTGTTATGTTAAAAACCAATGAAGCTAGCCAATCTGCTATCCAGGACTGTCTGGTAAAGGGGAAAGCAGATTGTTTGCTAGAAATAAGATCGGATCTGTTTTATCTTAAGCAATACTAGAGAGAAAGTTAGTATTTAAGCATATATGCTTGAATTACCAAGATTATCATCTGAAATCATTTTAGTTTTGTAAATAATGTTATATTGATATGTAAGAAAATACTGGTTTGGCAACTTCCCTGGTGGTCCAGTAGAGGCTAAGACTCCATGTAGGGGGCCCAGATTCAATGCATGGTCAGAGAACTAGGTCTCATATGCTGCAACCAAAATCTGGTCCAGCCAAATAAATATTTACTTAAAAAAAAAGAAAAAAGAAAATGTTAGTTTAAATATCTGTGGCTATAAATCATGGCTCATTGTTTTGCATGACAATATATAACTTGCATCTGAATATTTATTGCTATTAGCTTATTCTCACTTTATTTAAGTATATATTTAACACATTAATTTGGTAACTATAGCAAAAGATTTAAAGAGAAAAATTTTGTTGATGCTTGTTTGTAAGAAGGTGCTTGTAGTTTTTCCATTAGCAGAACTCTTTGAAGCTAAATTTTTTCAGGAATGGGTCTCTCCATCACTGTAACAAGGTAAAATAGGTCAAGCCTGCATGGGGCAAAACTAAAAGAAACCAATTTTCTAAGTAGTTTCCCTAGCTGGACAGGAAAAAAATAAAAAAAAAACTTTGCCTTTCTGGAAAGTTGCAATTGGTTGTAAGATAGCAAAGGCAAAGCAAGAAAGGGAAAAGTTTTACTTAGAAAACAGGAGGGTATCTTTCAGAAGGAGTAAGAATGTGCCCTTATTTACCATTATTTCCTTTTGATATGAACAGGAAATGCATCTGTCAATGTCATTCTGTTAGTTATCATATGTACTCTAGAGATGATTTAAACTGTATTGGGGGATGTACATAGCTTATAAGCAAATACTTTGTGATTTTTATATGAGATTTGAGCATCTTGAAATTCAGTGTCTAGACTCAATCCCCCTTGGATATTGAGGGACAATTGAATTGTATCAGTTCAGGGGAAAAGAAAGAGAAGAGAGTAAGAAAGAGAGAGCTCTCATGATTCTTCTTACCAGTGCGCTAATTCCACTATGAGGGCTCCACCTTCCTGATTTCCCTTCCAAACATCCAGTCTCCAAATACTATTCCATAAGGTATTTGATTTTCAACATACAAATTTTGTGGGGACACAGATATGCAATTTACAGCAGATATTTAGTAAGTAATTGTTTTAATGGCTGAATGAAGGAATTTTAGAAATTCCAATAAGGAATTTAATTATTCTTTAAGATTCACTTCCAAAAGTTGTTTTTTAAGA
Organism: Neotragus moschatus; assembly: GCA_006410615.1. Taxonomy (NCBI): domain Eukaryota; kingdom Metazoa; phylum Chordata; class Mammalia; order Artiodactyla; family Bovidae; genus Neotragus; species Neotragus moschatus. Next base: position 20,343 of record SJYA01004471.1, read on the forward strand.
TGTGTATCTTCTGTGTATAATGAAACTTTAGAATAGTGTTCTCTAGTAGAAGCTTATTCTTGAATTATCGTTTCTTTATATATATGCATATGTGTCTATATATACAATTTAAATGTTTATTGTTTGCAAGTGGCAAGACAAAAAACAGTAACAAAACATTAGACTTAGAAAACCATAGCAGGGCAGACCCTACATGAAAGCATGCAGTAATGTGAAGAAGAGAAATGGAGTTAGCTAAACTCTAGCTTAATGTGATTAGGGGGCCTTGAGATAGTCCCTGAGGTGCAAAGAGATTACAAAAGAATCAGCATTTTCCTACTTCAGAAAAACAAAAGCAATTGCTATCATTGTTGGTATAGGCAACTTGAAAGTGAAAGTGAAACTCGCTCAGTCCTATCTGATTCTTTGCTACACCATGGACTATACAGTCCATGGAATTATCCAGGCCAGACTACTGGAATGGGTGACCTTTCCTTTCTCCAGGGGATCTTCCCAACTCAGGGATTGAACCCAGGTATCCTACATTAAAGGAAGATTTTTTACCAGCTGAACCATAAGGGAAGTCCAAAAGCAAATAGATGAGCCAATAATCTACTCTAGCATCATTCTGGAAACACCTCGTGCTTAGTCACTCAGTCCTATCTGGCTTTTTGCAACCCCATGGACTGGAGCCCTCGAGTCTCCTCTGTCCACGGGATTTTCCAGGTAAGTACTGGAGGAGTTGTCATTTTCTTCTCCAGGGGATCTTCCCAACCCAGGGTTGAACCCAAGTCTCCAGCACTGCAGGCAAATTATTTATCAACTAAGCCACTGGAGAAGGCAGTGGCACCCCACTCCAATACTCTTGCCTGGAAAATCCCATGGACGGAGGAGCCTTGAAGGCTGGAGTCCATGGGGTCGCAGAGGGTTGGACACGACTGAGTGACTTCACTTTCATTTTCACTTTGATGCATTGGAGAAGGAGATGGCAACCCACTCCAGTGTTCTTGCCTGGAGAATCCCAGGGATGGGGGAGCCTGGTGAGCTGCCTTCTATGGGGTCACACAGAGTCGGACATGACTGAAGCGACTTAGCAGCAGTAGCAGCAAGCCACCAGAGAGGCAAAGTGAAATTCAGTCAGTTGTGTCCATCTCTTTACAACCCCATGGATTATATAGTCTATGGAATTCTCCAGGCCAGAATACTGGAGTGGTTAGACTTTCCCTTCTCCAGGGGATCTTCCCAACCAAGGGACTGAACCTAGGTCTCATGCATTGCAGGCAGATTCTTAGTGCAGTAATAATACTTTCAATTTCTAGGATAATAATAAATTTATCTCTTCTTCTGAAATATAAGCTAAAGTTTTTGTTATTTTAGAAATATTCTCAGTGAGGAAAATTTCTTATTTCAGGCATCACTCTTTATGTATTAGCTTTTCTGAGTGCTTGTATTGTGGCCCTGTGAGTTTAATATATGATAAGGTATAGACAGAATAACATACTTTACTGACCACATGGTCTTGTCCAAGTCATTTAAGCTATAATATGAATATGAAAACAAGTGGGCTTTGTAGCTTCCCCATGGCATTCATTCAAGTTTCTGAGCTAACAATCATTGGATAAGAAGATTCTTTCAAACTACAGAATCTCATTAATCATGTACATCTACATTTTTACTTTGCTGCTGCTGCTGCTGCTGCTAAGTCAGCTGAGTTGCGTCCGACTCTGTGACCCCGTAGACGGCAGCCCAGCAGGCTCCTCTATCCCTGGAATTCTCCAGGCAAGAACACTGGAGTGGGTTGCCAATTCCTTCTCCAATGCATGAAAGTGAAAAATGAAAGTGAAGTCGCTCAGTTGTGTCCGACTCTTAGTGACCCTATGGACTGCAGCCTACCAAGCTCCTCCATCCATTGAAATTTCCAGGCAAGAGTACTGGAATGGGGAGCCATTTCCTTCTCCGACATTTTTACTTTATTGTCTCCCTAAAATGATGTTCGTCTGCCTAACTCGATGAAGCTGACCAGTTATATTTAATAATAGCAGAAAACAAATGCTCTTATCTCTCTTTGCTGAGCTTCGTTCAATCTTTAAAGTTAACATGACATAATGTATTTTGCATCTGTTTTCCAATGAATTTTTTTGTTTGTAATCATTCGGGAGTTGATGATGGACAGGAAGGCCTGGCGTGCTGCGATTCATGGGGTCACAAAGAGTTCGACGTGACTGAGCAACTGAGCTGAACTGAAGTGAATCATTGTTTACTTCCTCCCATTATATCACAAGATATAAGAAGATATTAAGAAGAAGTGGCAAGAAAACCCCGAAGAACTATAAGAAAAAGATATTCATGACCCAGATAACCATGATGGTATGATCACTCACCCACAACCAGACATCCTGGACTGCAAAGTCAAATGGGCCTTAGGAAGTATCACTGTGAACAAATCTAGTAGAGGTGATGGAATTCCAGTTGAGCTATTGCAAATCCTAAAAGATAATGCTGTGAAGTGCTTCACTCAATGTGCCAGCAAATTTGGAAAACTCAGCAGTGGCCACAGGACTGGAAAAGGTCAGTTTTCATTCCAATCCCAAAGAAAGGCAAACTGAAAAATGTTAAAATTACCATCCAATTGCACTAATATCACTTGCTAAAAAAGTAATGTTCAAAATTCTCCAAGCCACACTTCAACAGTATGTGAGCAGTGAACTTCCAGGTGTTTAAGCTGGATTTAGAAAAGGCAGAGGAACCAGAGATTAAATTGCCAAAATTCGTTGGATCACAGAAAAAGCTGGAGAGTTCCAGAAAAAACATCTATTTCTGCTTTATTGTCTATGCCAAAGCCCTTGACTGTGTGGCTCACAACAAATTGTGGGAAATTCTTAAAGAGATGGGAATTCCAGACAACCTGACTTGCCTCCTGAGAAATCTGTATGCAGCTCAAAGCAACAGTTAGAACTGGACATGGAACCAGAGACTGGTTCCAAATCAGGAAAGGAGTATGTCAAGGCTGTATATTGTCACCCTGCTTATTTAATTCATATGCAGAATATATCATGTGAAATGCCAGGCTGGATGAAGCACATGCTGGCTTGAAGGAAACACAAGCTGTAATCAAGATTGCCAGGAGAAATATCAATAACCTCAGATACACAGATGACATCACCCTTATGGCAGAAGGCAAGAAACTAAAGAGCCTCTTGATGAAAGTGAAAGAGGAGAGTGAAAAAGTTAGCTTCAAACTCAATATTCAGAAAACTAAAATCATGACATCCAGTCCCATCATTTCATGGCAAATAGATGGGGAAACAATGGAAACTTTGAAAGACTTTATTTTCTTGGGCTCCTAAATCACTGTGGATAGTGACTGCAGCCATAAAATTAAAAGAGGTTCACTCCTTGGAAGAAAAGCTATGACCAATCTAGACAGCTTATTAAAAAGCAAAGACATTATTTTGCTAACAAAGGTCCATCTAGTCAAAGTTATAGTTTTGCCAGTGTTCATATATGGATGTGAGTTTTGGAATATGAAGAAAGCTTAGTAGCAAAGAATTGATGCTTTTGAACTGTGATGTTAGAGAAAACTCTTGAGAGTCCCTTGGACTGCAAGGAAATCCAACCAGTCCATCCTAAAGGAAATCAGTTCTGGGTGTTCATTGGAAGGACTGATGTTGAAGCTGAAACTCCAATACTTTGGCCACCTGATGTGAAGAACTGACTCATTGAAAATGACCCTGATGCTGGGAAATATTGAGGGCAGGAAGCAAAGGGGATGACAGAGGATGAGATGATTGGATGGCAGCACCGACTCGCTGGATGTGAGTTTGGGTAAACTTCAGGAGTTGGTGATAGGCAGGATAGCCTGGTATGCTGCCGTCCATGCGGTTGCAAAGAGTCTGACACAACTGAGCAACTGAACTGAACTGAATCACTATTTTCTTCCTCTAGTTATATCACAAACGTTTTAAAAGCAGACTTTCACTTGTTTGTTTCCCCTATAGTCTTTGCATATCAGGCAAAAGATATATTTTAAAATTTATTCATGTTTTGATTGCCACTTGATGTATTTCTTAAAGCATATAGTTTCACCCAAAATTATACGTATGCTGATACTCAGTGAGTGAAATAATGAACTTATGCTGGTGATGGTGGTTTGGTGTCTTAAGTTGTCTCCAACTTTTGCAACTCCATGGACTATAGCCCACCAGGCTCCTCTGTCCAAGGGATTTCCAACAAGAATACTGGAATGGGTTGCCATTTCCTCCTCCTGGGAATTTCCTGACCCAGGGGTTGAGCTGCATCTTCTGCATTGCAGGAGGATTCTTAACCAACTAAATCACCAGGGAAGCCCCTAATGAACTTATACCACATTCCAAAATCTCCTTCATATTCCCATGGTAATTTTTATTCTACATTTGTATGTCTGTTATCAATGAAACACTTTACTTAGCTATTTTAGCTGAGTACATCAGATTCACTTTTATTCTCTATTTATTCCTCATGCCTCAAATTCATATAGCAGTCAGATGTTTTAATTATCCCTTATTAAAAGGGGCAACAGAGGATGAGATCTTTGGATGGCATCACCAACTCAATGGACATGAGTCTGAGCTAACTTTGGGAGTTGGTGAAGGACAGGGAAGCCTGGCATGATGCAGTCCATGGGGTTGCAAAGAGTCAGGCATGACTGAACAACAGCAGTTTCTGTCATAGGCACCTTTTGTTTTGATGCCAGCCTCCTGGTGAGATGTTCATGATAGTCCTAACTGATTTTCCAGATTATTATTTCCATATTCTCTGTCTTGCCTTATCCTTATGGATTTTATTTTTCTAAAAATTTATTTTAATAAAGCCTATGAAATCACTGGATGTCATTGTAAATAGACTAATATTTAAATTCCATGTACTATGTTTGAACTTGACTTACCTGACAGATTATTGTTCTTTATGATAATCTCCTTATATATATATATAAAATTCTTCACAATTAAATACTTTATCTCTTTGCCTTTTGTTTGCTAGTTTTGCCAGTCCTTCATGAAATGCATGGTTTTCCTTTTTACTGAAATGAAATACTATTTATACTTCTAAATCGAACTCAAATAACACTTTCTCTCTGACTGCTTTCTTTATGTCACTGTATTCATTTCATATAATACACACATACTACTTTTATTTAAATAAGCTGCATTTTCATTTAATATGTTTATTACATCTGTTTTATTTCACCTATACTCCTCAATTTCCTTATAAACTAAAAGTACTTCTTATCCCATTTTATATTTGTGGAGATAAACTAGATAATGTCTTACAGGTGATGAAAGCTTAATAAAAATAAAGGCATTGTCCATGAAGGAAGGAAGGATTGATGGATCCTTCCATCATGTCAACATTAGGAAGGAGGAGCTGGTGGAGAAGATCAAATTATGAATGTGAAATCAAAACAAAGAAGCAATGCATCTTCACCCAGAGCTGCCCTATATCATGAACTTCTTCAGGACTAGTTAACTCAGCTTTTCCTGCACTGCTGGGAGAATCTCTCCATCCTGAAACATTTCCCTTTTAAAATCAGATTGTTCAAAATACATATTGTTCCTTAGCCCTAAACTATCACTAATTGGGGTATGTTTATAAAAGGTCTATATTATTATTATTATTTATTGTCTATTATTATTATTATCATTTACTTTACAATATTGTATTGGTTTTGCCACACATCAACATGAATCTGCCACAGGTGTACACGTGTTCCCAATCCCAAACCCCCCCTCTCACCTCCCCCTACACACCATCCCTCTGGGTCACCCCAGTGCACCAGCCCCAAGCATCCTGCACCCTGCATTGAACATAGACTGGCGATTTGTTTCTTATATGATATTATACATGTTTCAATGCCATTCTCCCAAATCATCCTACCCTCTCCCTCTCCCTCTCCCACAGAGTCCAAAAGACTGTCCTATACATCTGTGTCTCTTCTGCTGTCTCACATACAGGGTTATCATTACCATCTTTCTAAAATCCATATATATGTTTTAGTATACTGTATTGGTGTTTTGTTTTGTTTTTTCTGGCTTACTTCACTCTGTATAATCGGCTCTAGTTTCATCCACTTCATTAGAACTGATTCAAATGTAATCTTTTTAATGGCTGAGTAATACTCCATTGTGTACATGTACCACAGCTTTCTTATCCATTCATCTGCTAATGGACATCTAGGTTGCTTCCATATCCTGGATATTATAAACAGTGCTGTGATGAACATTGGGGTGTACATGTCTCTTTCAATTCTGGTTTCCTCAGTGTGTATGCCAGTTGTTTATATTCTTACATTTCTTTTCATGTATACCTATAGTTTCTTGATAACAGTATCTGTATCTTTACATTTTCTTTATTTCTCACTCTCCCAAAGATTAATGAAGAGAAAGCAGAAATGGACTGTTTCATTGGATTTGTAGGTCACTGTAGGTTATCTGAGCTTGTGAAACATTCCTATGATATGTATGTTTCTGAGTGTGCTTATTCCTGTTTAGGGTGGAATGGGGAATTCCTTCCAGAGTCCCTGCTATGGAAGTCTAATTTTCTTAACTTTTCCCCAAATATGGAACACATTTGAGTTAGTTCGAGAGAGAGTAGCATGGAAATATATACACTACTATATGGAAAATAGATATCCAATGGGAATTTGCAGTATGACTCATGGAGCTCTAACTGGAGCTCTGTAACAACCTAGGGGGTGGGAAAGGGTGGGAAGTGGGTAGAAGATTTGAGAGGGAGGGGATATAGGTATGTATATATATATATATATACACATATATTCATATATATATATATTCATGTTGATTCATGAATGATTCATGAACATGCCGATTCATGTTGATGGATGCCAGAAACCAACCCAATGCTGTACAGCCATTATCCTTCAATAAAAAATAAATTAAATTAAAAAATAAATGTATTAAAATATATTCTATACTATTTATATACTAAATAGGTAAAGTGACTTAACCAAAGTCACACAATTATTAAGTGATAGGACTTTGAATAAGGTTTTCCCCACCTTATTCTAGATTTCAATCCAGGGACAAACCTGCTACACCAATTTTACATCTTCTTAGCATTAGGATTAAGGATCCAATGACATTCCATTAGTGATAAAAACATATTTAAGTTTTGTCCACTTCTGAAAAACAGTCTGCTTTAATTTCAAACTGAAAAATTAGAAGAAAAAAAAAAGGAATTTTAAAAATTTCCTTTCATTCAGGAAAATTAGTTTGCTTCTAAAATTACAGGCACCTTGGCAGTATTCATATGATATACTGTGGCAGAAAATTGAACTTTAATTAATCCATGATTTTAACCCATGCTCACAGGAAGATCTGAGGTACAGCTAAATATTTTGAGATGTACCAGATCCTCTGTGAGTTGAAAATTTTTCATAGCTTTGGAATTATCACATCAGACTTGAACTGGAATTCAGGAATAAATGTATAATGTATATTTTGACCATATCTTAACATTTTAAGATTAAAATACTCCTCCGCCCATGGGATTTCCCAGGCAAGAGTACTGGAGTGGGTTGCCATGACATTCTCCAAAATTAAAATAAAGCCTGAGTTAAAACAAATGTAAAAAGCCAAGAAATCAAATCAATACATTGTCAGATGCTTTAAAGGACCATTTCCATTCTGACATCTTACAAATTAACAATGGAAAGATATTTCTCTGGCATCCTGCCCAGTTTTGCATCATTTACTGATAGGAAATTACCTTACAAAATACAGATATTTACCCTCAGGATTTCCTCTTCAATACATCAGTCAGTTTGCATTACAGTTACCTTTCTTCCCATTGGACAAATGAGTCAATAAGGTATGGCCAGGAAAGAGAAGGAAGAGGAAAGTAATAAGGAAAGAAAGTCACTTCTAACAGCTGTGTAGGAGAACATGTAAAGGCTATGTTATCTCACTCAGCACAAAGGATTCTTGAATTTCTTTTTCCACCACAAAGCAGCAGGTTTCCCTCCTCCCAAGCCATCGTACCCTACAATACTTCAGAGATATCTCAGTTCTTTAGCTTTTAGTGTCTGTTAAAATGTAGAATTAAAAGCACACTACAGAGCTTTGATTCTTCATTTTTTTTCCTCCTCATAGAAACAAAAACCTAAAAGAAGTTCAGGTTCTTCCAAAGGGATCCTGAAACGACAAGTAAAAGTTAGGATTCAAAGAACAAAGTATTGTCTAGGCATCCTATTATCTCGGGCAATGTTATGCTCACCAAGAACTTCAGAGACCCCTGAGGATGCTTATATAAATTACCTCATCATGTGGGAGAAATCTCACATTATCCATGCCATTTAAACAAGTACTCGAGGAGCTCAAAGGGGCCAATGCAGTTAGCAAATGGTACCCTGTGTCAGGAGACCAGGAAAAATGTTAAACCTTACATAAAAAGAAACCTAGTCCCAAAGATTAATGATTGTGCAGAACTTAAAACTGGATGAGAAAAAACATAATATGTAAATGTGACAGGGTTTATGTTATCAATTCTTTTAGAATTCCTAAAATATGAGTTCAGCAAGGAGATTTATTCATGCATCCTGTAATGTTTCGAATTTTACTTGAAGAGACTATTGCTTTATCAAAGAACATATTGTGAAGGAAAAAGAGTTTGTAAACAGAGGGTAGAAAAGAAACCACCATCATCAGAAATAGTAGGAGATGTGTATATGTTTTGTCTCTTTTGACTTTAATTTATCTCTCTCTCTGGACTTCTGTGAGCTGGGAAAAAAAGGTTTACTTTTGTTTTTGGAATTTGCTTGCAAGATGTGGTTCTTTGAACTATCACTGCTCTAACTCTGGCAACCACACAGTTGCTAATGAAGGATTTTAATTTGTTTTACAACTGGATAAAAGCAGAACAAGAAATAATGCGGGCAGTGAAGTACAGTGATGAGGGTCAATCTTGAGGACACAGATGGCTATTAGTAAGGTAGGCATACAATGCCCATCTCTTCCTACTACTTCCTTCTAATTATTATAAAAGATCCCTGATGCTTGAAGCTGACTTTTTTTGTTTGTTTCTTTAACCATTTGTGGTTATCTCTAAAACAACAACATCATTAGAAATTTGATCTTCCTCACATTACACTTTTTCACAATATACACTGCAACATCTTGCCCATAGTATTTGATGTATACTATTGGCTGTGTGCTTAGTCAATCAGTCATGTCTGATTCTTTGCAACCCCTTGAACTGTTGCTGGCCAGGCTCCTCTCTCCATGGGGATTCTCCAGGCAAGAATACCGGAGTGGGTTGCCATGCCCTCCTCCAGAGGATCTTCCCAACCCTGGGATCAAACTCAAGTCTTCTGCATAGGAGGTGGATACTTTACCATCTGATCCACGAGGGAAGCCCATACAATTGGTTACATTGGTTTAAATTTAAACATAGTCAATTTAAGCAAGCTATCTTGTCTAAGGAACTACCCACTAGGCAAGGCAGGTGGAAGGTCATGTGAAAACACTTTTTAAAACATTGCAAAGCAAAACCAATACAATATTGTAAAGTAAAAAATTAAATAAATTTAAAAAAACATTGCAAAGAATAATTAATAGATTAAATTCTGAAATAACTAATAGATTTAATTCTGAAATTCACTTAACTGGAACATTGTTTGCAGAACTAGCCAAAGATTCAACTCACACTACAAGGCACTAGAGATTCCTACTGAAACCTTCCTCTCTGTAGAACCTCTAGATTCCCTGTTTCATAAATGTTAGTTCACTAAAGTTACTCCATTTTCTCTCTGAATTAGGGCAGCATAAGAGAAAAGCATGAGGGAAAGTCAGGGTAACTGAATGGAATTAAGAAATTAAGGAAAATATCTTTTACTTTAAATTTGATTTTCAATTATACTTATACTGAAAGGTAATTAACAAAGGGAACTTAAGTTTCACAGCTGGACATTGGCCAAATCAAAGTAAAGAACAGTGGTTTCTTTCCTTCCTTTTTTCTTTCTTTTTATTTTTTCTTGCTTCTTTTTTCTTCTTCCTTCATTAAATAATTACTGATGATGAGTCTACTATGTACCATGTAACATAATAGGTATTAAATATCCCTTGGACTGCAAGGAGATCCAACCAGTCCATTCTGAAGGAGATCAACCCTGGAATTTCTTTGGAAGGAATGATGCTAAAGCTGAAACTCCAGTACTTTGGCCACCTCATGCGAAGAGTTGACTCATTGGAAAAGACTCTGATGCTGGGAGGGGTTGAGGGCAGGAGGAGAAGGGGACGACAAAGGTTGAGATGGCTGGATGGCATCACTGACTTGATGGACGTGAGTCTGAGTGAACTCCGGGAGTTGGTGATGGACAGGGAGGCCTGGTGTGCTGTGATTCATGAGATCGCAAGGAGTCAGACATGACTGAGTGACTGAACTGAACTGAACAATCACTTCACTCTTTTTATCTGAATTCTGAATATAAATAAAAATGTTTTCTAATAAAAACATCTCTGTTCTTTTTCTCATCAATACTAAGTGTATTTTTCCTGTATATCCATTAATTGATCCTGTACCATGCCTTATAGCAGCAGCCCTGANGGAGTCAGACATGACTGAGTGACTGAACTGAACTGAACAATCACTTCACTCTTTTTATCTGAATTCTGAATATAAATAAAAATGTTTTCTAATAAAAACATCTCTGTTCTTTTTCTCATCAATACTAAGTGTATTTTTCCTGTATATCCATTAATTGATCCTGTACCATGCCTTATAGCAGCAGCCCTGAAGCTTGAGAATGATGTGATGATAAACACCACTACAAAAGTTAAACAGATTATATATCAAAACAGGGAAACCATTATATAATTTCTGGACCTGAAACTCCTACTCTCAAATGTCTCAAGAGGGCTGCAGATATGATCTTCACTGATCACACTGGGAAGATAATGTAGTGGGGAAAACAACAGTGTTGTTTACTCATGGGACCCCATGCCCAAAGGATCCCATAGTACAAAAGATTTCTCGTTCTCTATGTGCAGAATAAAAATGGCATTATAGATATCCAATACTGACTTAATACTATGCAGCAAGCCCTTTTATAAGTGCTTTACACAAATTAACTCATTTAGTATTCAAAAATTCTTTCAGACAGGTAACATGTTGAAATGGAGAAAAATGATAAGTAATTTGCCCAGTTAAGGTCACACAGTTAAGAAATTGGAGGTCCCTGGGTTTGAACCAAATCAATTTGCTTCAGAATCCTTGCCCCTAATTACTTGAATAATATATTTGAAATTTTGATCTTGTGGTTTTTCTAATAAAGTTCTACTAAATTTCCTGACCTATAATATTTAGATCTTTTATACCTAGTTTCATTGCTCATTTTTGTCACTTAACTCCTATCATGTTCAAATTTTCTCCAATGTCTTCCATTTATAAATTCACTTAATAGTAATATATATTACTAGTCTCAGTTATTATTGATACTCTGGGAATCAGATTTCTACTCCTCCAAGAATCTATAAATTCCTTATAACAAAGATAACTTGACCTGTTAGAGTGTTTCATATATTAAAAAAAAAAAAAACTGTCCACAATCAGTGAATGGCATTGGGCAACATGATTCCTTCTCCAAATATTTATCTTTAAGATCACAATAAGCAAACAGATTAAGAGGATAGCAAGGAAACATATACAAAACCATGTATAAAATATTTTTTTAGTGGGAAGTTGCTGTATAGCAAAGGGGGCTCCGGCAAGGTCTCTGTGATGACTTAGAGGGGTGGAATAGGGTGGGTGGTTGGAGGGAAGGGACATGTGTATACCTATGGATGAATCATGTTGATGCATGGCAGAAACAAACAATATTGTAAGCAATTATCCTCCAATTAAAAATAAATACATTCAATTGTAAAAGGAAATTATTTCAGTCTTACATAATTGTATATTATTTAGACTGACCCTAATATAGTCAGTGGATTTTAGTAGTTTTTAAACTTTTTTAGCATCCTCAAAAAATCCTCCATCAATTGTAAGAAAAAAGAAAGTAAGAAAAAGCAACATAACTCTAATATTTCTAATTACAAAAAATTCCCTAAATGTCAAAATAGAGGCAGTTATGCAACCAAAAGTTTATGGATTGCTATTAGGTAACATTTATTCCAACTTCATAATATTCCCTAGGTTTCTTAATTCCATTCCTGTTTCCTAACTTCTGTTTCCTAATTCTATTCTTGTCAACTGCTTCCCAAATTTGTCCCATCAAGCATATATTTCTTCTGTGAGAAGCTGATCTCAAACTCCCACACCTTAAAGTTTAAGTCCATTGTTCCCAGTTATTCTTAGATGATTCTCCCAACTGGTAATTGATATCTACTTCCATCATGGTCTGAGATAGCCTAGTGGTCAAAAGTACTGCCATTGATCCAATAGTGCCACACTGCCTTTAGTTTGTTAATTCTTAGCTCTTCCTCATTGAAAAGTTTATAATCTCTCTGGAGCCTTGTAGGCAGCAGTCCATAGGGTGGCACAATCCAAAATAACTGAAGCGACTGAGAAGCTGCAACAACATCAGTTCACTTCAGTCTCTCAGTCGTGTCCAACTCTTTGGGACCCCATGAATCCCAGCACGCCAGGCCTCCCTGTCCATCACCAACTCCCGGAGTTCACT
>SJYA01004472.1:6777-29470 GCA_006410615.1 Neotragus moschatus
ATATATATATATATATATATATATATATATGCTGCTTAGTCACTTCAGTCATGTCTGAGTCTGTGACCCCATAGACAGCAGCCCACCAGGCTCCACCATATACATATATATATATATATATACATATGTATATATATACACACACACATATACGGACGTTGGCAATTTGATCTCTGGTTCCTCTGCCTTTTCTAACTCCAGCTTGAACATCCAGAAGTTCACGGTTCATGTACTGTTGAAGCCTGGCTTGGAGAATTTTGAGTGTTACAACACTGTTTCAGATATATAAAATTCGGCAAAGGATTTTTAAAAGAAGTGCTATTGTACTACATGATGGATTAGTCTGCAAAGATTACAAATAATACTGTAAATCTATCATTGTTAATATGGAAAACATTCTGCAACGTATACCTACACAAAACAACGGCAAGTCGCAAAGCAATATGTGGCGTAGTATTCTATTTTTTAAAATAAACTTTTAATTTTAGACCAAGTTTGGATTTACAGAAAAATAACAAGCATAGTCCAGAGTTCCCATATATCCCAAACCCAGTTTCCTCTCATTTATCTCTTACACTGCGACTATGCCTCGTGGTAACTTTCTGTAGCACTTTATTTGAGGAGTGTTTCTTGGTAAACACTCAAATATCTGGATTTTGTTACATGGCACTAATGACATTTATCTTTTAACAGGTATGTTTTACTTTTTTACACTTAAATTTTAAAAGAATATATTTGGTCTCATTCCTCTTGTTAATTGTTTTATGCAATATTGGTATTTCACGGTACCTTCTTTTCTATCCTTTCTGTCTTTTACTGTATGAACTGCCTTTCTTTACTGTTTTTACTTTGTTTTCTACTGTACGAATTGGTTTTAAGAAACAGACTGTCAGATAGCATTCAGCTTTCCTCTTCCCAGCGGCTACTGCGGCGTCTCTCTCTGTGCCTGTATCCGCGTCCACCCCTATGGCTCTGCCTACATCTGCATTGTGTCTCTGTCTTCACTCAGTCTCCGAGTGCTGTGCTTGGTGCTGTGTCGTCGTTTTTATGAAAATAATGGAAGAAATACATTATCTGAGTCTTTGAATAAGAAAAGTGTCTTCACACTACCTTCCATAATAACCCAACGTGACGCGCAAGAGACGTTTGTCACAACGTCCTGTGAAAACTATCTGCTGGTTCTTTCTGTCTGTTACTTGGATAACTCCACATTTCAAGAAGCCTGGTATTTCTTCCTTTGCAACTAGTTTGTGTTTCTGTGTGCCTGTGTGTTTGTGTGTGCGTTTTCTTTCTAGCAGTTCCTTTTTTGTCCTCAAAATAAAAAAAATAAATTAATAAATTCTCCTACATACTTTTAGGAGCCAATCTTTGAATATTCCAGATAGGAAAAAATACACATTGAAAGGCTGGCTCCTAAAGGTATGTAGGAGAATTTTTAAAATTGTTTTCCTCTAAATGGCAGACTCTTTCTGTTCATTGGTGATAAAATGTCCGCCAAATACCCAAGTCTAAAAGAACCACAGATTGTCAGTCATTCTTTCAAGAGAAAACAGTGTTGGATGAAAAAAAGATGCCAGTTCAGTTCACCGTTCAATGAAACGAGTGCTGCTCCTGAGGACAAACTCGGTAGCTGGCTGCCCAGCAGCCGCTTGACGTGTATTTCCTATTCCATCATATCAACTATTTCTCCCAGGCAGCAAAGTGGTAAAGAACCCACTTGCCATTGTAGGAGAAGCAAGGTACAGGGGTTCCATCCCTGGGCCATGAAGATCGCCTAGAGCAGGGAAAGGTAACCTGTCCAGTGTTCTTGCCTGGAAAAGTCCCTGGACAGAGGCGCCTGGAGACCTCCAGTCCATGGAGTCGCAGAGTCACATGACTGAGGGACTGAGCTCACCATGACGTTCAGAGACCACAATCTGTTAATGCAAATGATTTTCACTGCTTCCTCCCACACATTCCTAAGCAAAACTAGGCTTTGCTTTGTTTCTTTTGTTCTGCTTTGGGCTTTTGTGAAGCTGTGTGTGTGCGTTGGGGTTGGTTTCGGTTGACTGCGGGAGCAAAGTCTTCATGTCTAGGAGGCCAGCTCGGCGTAACTCATTTGTGCTGAGGAACCACTCATGTTATTCTTCTTTGCCTTTGTACCACCGGTGCAAACACAGTGAACACAGTGAAAGAGATAAATAACTTACTAGTTTACTATAAAAGTGGGGCTGACCTCGCATTCCCCCTGCAAGGACCCGATGGGCCTTCAGGGTTACCTGAAAAAAGACTACAAAACCGTGTCACAGAGTACAAGAAACTCAGAAACGGTACTGGGCGGCCTCATTGCACGTGATTGCCTCGATTCCAATACATCTAGCACGTTGTTCTAATTTTTTCCTCCTGGATTTTTAAAAATACAAATTTATTTATTTTAATTGGAGGTTAATTACTTTACAACATTGTATTGGTTTTGCCATGTATCAACATGAATCCGCCACAGGTATACGCGTGTTCCCCATCCTGAACCCCTCTCCCTCCTCCCTCCCTGCACCATCCCTCTGGGTCGTCCCAGTGCACCAGCCCCAAGCATCCAGTATCATGCATCAAACCTGGACTGGTGATTAATTTCATATATGATATTATACATGTTTCAATGCCATTCTCCCAAATCATCCCACCCTCTCCCTCTTCCACAGAGTCCAAAAGACTGTTCTATACATCTGTGTCTCTTGCTGTCTCGCATACAGGGCTATCATTACCATCTTTCTAAATTCCATATATATGCATTAGTATACTGTATTGGTGTTTTTCTTTCTGGCTTACTTCACTCTGTATAACAGGTTCTAGTTTCATCTACCTCATTAGAACTGATTCAAACGTATTCTTTTTAACGGCTGAGTAATACTCCATTGTGTATATGTATCACAGCTTTCTTATCTGTTCATCTGCTGATGGACATCTAGGTTGCTTCCATGTCCTGGCTATTATAAACAGTGCTGCGATGAACTCTGGGGTACACATGTCTCTTTCAGTTCTGGTTTCCTCCGTGTGTATGCCCAGCAGTGGATTTTACTAATTATATAATATTTCCTAAAATGGTACTGTTCTAATAAATGCATTTTTAAAAAGAATAAAAAGAGGAAAAACTTGAGGAAACCAAGACAAAATCTTCTGATTATAGAAATAATACATCTTCAAAACAAAGAAAGAAAATTGAGAAGCGATGTAAAATCATAAACATATAAAAAGATTATTTTCACCTTTCCATTCATCAGTAACTGCTGGTGACATTTTGAAGTATATCCTTTCAAACTACCAGGCCAAAAAAAAGCTTGTTCAACAAATTTCATTACAACATTATTTCAGATACTATAAAGTTCAATAAAAGGTTTTTCAATAAAGTTGATTATATTACATAATAAATTACTCTGTATTATAAATAATGGGAATAGCAAGTTGCAAAGTAGTATATAAGAGAGAATTGAGTTTTCCAATCATTTTTAAAAAAAATTTTAGACCAATTTTGGATTTATAGGAGAATTTCAAGTATAGTACAGAGAGTTTCCATATCCTCCAAACTCAGTTTCTCCTACCACAGACTTGCTTTGCCTGTTGCCCCAAACCTGCATTTTCCCCCCCTATTTTATATTAATAGAATTATGACAATAGGGCTAACCTAGCTCCAATGATTCCATCATGGTAGAAAGCAAAAGTTCCCTTTGACTTAATTTTGTGCTTTCACAAGTGTTTTACATTTGGAAATGGCATAATAATTTCAACTAGCTTTCTATAATACTGTCTTAAATGAATCCAATTTGTAGGTTTTTAATATTTTTTTAAAAAAAGCATAAGAGGTAATGAAATGCTTTAATTCGTCAAGACAAAATATCAGATCTAAGCCATGGGGTCTTTGGCTTCATGAGGAACCTAGAGGGAAATGAATTCACCCTTTTATTAAAAATATATTATGACATATATTAATAAATCCAAGAAAAAGATTAGTTAATCCCATGTAAATATTTACTCTGTTAGTCTAATTTCATCCTAAGAAAACTCTGACACTTTTATTAGACACATTTTGCACATAAATAGACTCAGTCTCATTGAAATTAAATAAATTATACAAGATCACAGACCTAGTTAGTTTTCAGAGGTTAACCGAACACATTTATGAATGACTCCAAAACCTATGCTATGGACTCAGAAACTGTAATTATCACCCCTTTAACCAAGGATTTATATATTTATATATAAGGTATTGGCATAAATTATTAAGGGAAAAGAAGGGGACCTCTGGAGATAGTCAAGAATGTGGGGCTGCAGTCTAGATAAAGGGCATGGTGGTGGGTTGCAACAGTGAGCGTGCCGCTGCAGAAGGGGTTTGGCCGCGGTGCGGTTTTCTGTCTCGACCTGCTGGACGGGCTCCATACGCATTGTGTCTCGATGCGGGGGCCTGCCTGGCCTGGGGTCCGGCCGGGGGGCACTCGGGTCCAGGACAAGGGACCACACGTGCTGTGGTCGCGCATCGGCGATTGGAGAGGCCTCGAAACACGTTCACGAGTCTCAACATGGTTCCTTCTGTCACGATAGGAGGAATGGGTTGCGACACCGAGGCTGTCACAGATGCGCGTCTGCATGGGCGCTGTGTCGAGACGTTCCCTGGTGTGTCGAGAGGCGGGCGTTTCCGACAGGGGCTCATCCTGTGCGCCTCAGTCCAGGCAGCGGCCCAACATCCAGTCATGTCGCGATGGCCCCTTGATGTGCCCGGTCGTGTCCCGACACACCTGGTGTCCGAGACGCAGGGCACGCCTGTCGTGGTGTGTCCAGGCAGTGACACGGGCCCTGTTCTGTGGCCGGTGTGACGTGTCTGGGCGAATCGTGGTGTGTGCGCAGGAGCAAGTCGCAATGTACACGTGGGGATACGCATGTCAATGGAATATACACGCAGATGTGTATACATTTATCACATTCTCTAATCCCATCAAATCCAGTAAATCAGTGCTATTGAGTAAGATAATACAGCAGTATACCTTGCGTATGCACTGAGAAGTCAAAAAAAAAAATAATTCATGTGGCTTTTTCATTAAAATATTCACTCTATCACGGTGGTAGGAACCAACTCCACAATGTCTCTGAGGTACGCCTGTCCCCAGCACTAAGCTAATGCAGCCATCCTGCCTCACCAGAGCGGAGAGAAAAAAAAACTCCGAAATGCTCGTGAAGCGCACAGTCCAGGTAAGCCCCCTGAAGAGGGAGGCCTAATGGATCAGGACCACAGAAGGCCGCCCCTCCTCACGCTGACCACCACATCGCTGAACACCTACTTGTTTTTCTTTCTAGGAAGCGGACTTTTTATCTATTTACGTACTTATGTTTTTGGCTGTCCTGGGTCTTTGTGGCTGCATGCGGGCTTTCTCTAGGTGTGGCCGGTGGGGTCTACTCACCAGTTGGGAGCGGGCTCTCCTTGCAGGGGCTTGCCTGCTTGCAGAGCCTGGGCTCTAGAGCCCGGCTCAGCAGCTGCGGCAGGTGGCTACAGTTGCTCCGAGGCACGTGGAATCTTCCCAGACCAGGGACCGGACCCACGTCCCCTGTGCTGGCAGGCGGATGCTTTCCCACTGCTCCAGCAGGGAAGTCCTGGGATACTTTTGATCTAAAAGATTTCATATAACATTTGTCCTACAACCAGAAACATCCTAAAAATGCTCTTTTTTTTTCTGCATCCAAATTATGCTTCCTCGCTTCTCTCGAACACTCAGCTATAACACAAAACTTCAGTACTCTAGGCTTCAGTTTAAAAATATAGTCCTTACCTCAAGGGAGAGGCTGAAGAAGGAAAACAGATTTTTGGATAACCTAGGGTTGTGAACGTGTTTCACTGCAGTGGGTCATTATCTTAACCTTTCAGTGGACAAACTAAACAGCTACAGATGACGTTTATCTATGGGGCATCACTTAATTTAAAAAGATTAGCAGTCAGCTTTTCATAAATGAATTTATTCTATAAAATAGTAATTTTCAAAAGTGACCCACAAGATGATAGCTTTTATTACGGTGTGCTTAAAATGATATGAATGTTTATGACTTTCTTCAACTCCTAATATTGCATTAATCTGTTTAGAAAAAAAAATATTGATGTAGCATGGACCCTAAATGCAAAGCATATTTGTTAAATTATCATCTAGAAGCATAAAAAGGACAGAGAAGTAAACAATAGTTGCAAGATAAAAATATTTATTTTCTTGGTCTTCATAAATTTATACAGTTATAATTTATAACTTGCCCTTTTTCAAAATCAAAGTAACTTAAAGAGTCTCTAACCTCAGACTTCGTTTGGGCTGCTGTTTATGACTTTCTTCAACTCCTAATATTGCATTAATCTGTTTAGAAAAAAAAAATATTGATGTAGCATGGACCCTAAATGCCAAGCATATTTGTCAAATTATCATCTAGAAGCGTAAAAAGGCCAGAAAAGTCAATAGTTGTATTATAAAAATATTTATTTTCTTGGTCTTCATAAATTTATAAAGTTATAATTTATAACTTGCCCTTTTTCAAAATCAAAGTAACTTAAGAGTCTCTAACCTCAGACTTCATTTGGGCTGCCTCCCAGGTGACCTTGGGGATCAGATTTCGAATAAGGAAGAAACCAGTCTAGCAGGCTAGTAATGATTAACTCCGCTGGGTTTCGTGTTAAGTTATTGCTTCACAGCAGGCTAAAATTATTCTCATAATACAAGATAATTAGACTAAGTTTTCCATGGAGAGGAGTATCACAGATAGAATTTCTTTGAGTAAAATAATATTAAGTACCATTTGTAAAAGCCTTAAAATATTCTAGACACCGCCTTTTACAGTATTTCTCTCATGGGGCAAAGTTATGGTATTGGTAAGTAGCATGAGATTGCTAGAACTCAGAGAGGCCAAGCAAAAGTTTTCAAGGCAGCCAGCAAACAGAGAAGACAGCTTTCACATGTATCTGTTCAACTGCGAAGCTCATACTCTTTATTCCTCTGCTGGCGGCTTGGCACAAAGATGTGTGTTTCTAGTCCTGCCGTGACTTCCTGAGGCATGCTCAGCAGGAATGCAGATAAGCAACAGAAACCTCCCGTGTCACAGAGACAGTCAAATCCTTCCCTTGAGAAGCATGAGTTTTGTTCTTCTGAACTGTTCTGAAATCAAAATATGTGTACATTTTCCACCAGCTGAGCCAAAGTGGGATAGGCAAATTAGAATCTAATGTGCAATATTTTGAATGACTTTATAGCCCCTGACTGACTCATCTGGAAGTCTCAACAAGTTCTCAGACTACTCACTGAACACTACTTCTGCCTTCCTCTCAGAACAGGAAGTTGTCAGCTGTACTGATCAGAATAATGGTCTGAGTTTCCAAAGCTCTTCATTGCCCTTGAAAGTTAAAACTTCTCTCTTTTCCTTAGCTCTGAATTTTATAGAAAGGCCTTACCAAACCAAGTCAAGGTTTAATTTTTCTATTGAGAGCTTAAATAATGATGAAATTTATTACTAAATCATCATGTTATTACATTCATATCATTAAAAAGTTTTGGAATTATTCAATAACAGTGATACATTTTAAATATCAGTTATATCCAATTAACAATCCCAGTGTACCAGTAATAATGAGTTAAGAAGGGTGAGCGCCAAAGAATTGCTGTTTTCAAATTGTGGTGCTGGAGAAGACTCATGAGAGTCCCTTGGACTGTAAGGAGATCAGACCAGTCAACCCTGAATATTCATTGGAAGGACTGATGTTGAAGCTGAAACTCCAATATTTTGGCTACCTCATGGAAAGAGCCCACTTACTAGGAATGACCCTGATGCTGGGAAAGATGGAGGGCAGGAGGAGAAGGGGGCGACAGAGGATGAGATGGTTGGATGGCATCACCGGCTCAATGGACATGGGTTGGAGCAAGCTCCAGGAATAGTGAAGGACAGGGAAGCCTGGAACACTGCAATCTATGGGGTAGCAAAGAATCAGACACAAATTAGCAACTGAACAACAATAACAATATTAAACACATTCAATTAAATCTCAACAATTTATCAAAAAAAAAAGGTCAATTTTTAAAATTGTTTCCTATGCGAATTCATTTAATCACAGTTTTTTCCCTTATTGGGTTTCTTCTCTGTGTCAATAAAAGATAGAATATTAAACAAGACTAGTTCCTTATACAAGACCCTTTGAAACCATTTACTTTGAAGTCAAGGCTGAATCAAATTAAGTATCAGCAATAGTAGACACCAAGGCTGACTTTTACTACATCCAACCAGGACTATTTAGTGAAATCTTTCAAGAATAGTGAAGTAAAATGAAGTGAAAGTTGCTCAGTCATGTCTGACTCTTAGTCCATAGAATTCTCTAGGCCAGAATACTGGAGTGGGTAGCCTGTCCCTTCTCCGGGGGATCTTCCCAATCCAGGGATTGAACCCAGGTCTCCCGCAATCCGGGCAGATTCTTTACCAGCTGAGCCACAAGGGAAGCCCAAGAATATTGGAATGGGGAGCCTATCTCTTCTGCAGGGGATCTTCCAGACCCAGGAATCAAGCTGGGGTCTCCTGCATTGCAGACGGGTTCTTTACCAGCTGAGATACCAGGGAATGGTAATTGTGGAGAAGAAGAAAGAAAACTGGTCCCCCTCCATAATGGCTGACAGTACAGATGAATTTATTAGGAAGCAAACCAGGCAGGTGCCTATGTGATGCTACTCCGAAGCATATCCAGTCCAAGGTCTATTCGTCCCCGCAAGGCCTAATTAGAGACTCTCCTTCCAGCCACCAGTTAATACAGTTGCCTTTCCCAATACAAACCCCAATTAAACTCTCCAACTGGAAACTGAGCAGGAAGAAAGATAATCTTTTTTTTTTTAATGAGTGGGAGTTGAGTGGGGAGAGAATGGGGAGAGAATCCTTCCAGAGGTAAAACTAAAGCTAGAGTCTGTCAAAGGCAGAATAGAAAATCTGGAATGAGATCCGAAATGAGGTCCAAATAGTCAGTAGAAACAGATGATATCCCCTGGGCACGTAGACTTCAAAACTGGAGTCAGCCTCAGCTCAAGAAGGAAGCCTCTTACATTCATTCTTTACAGAATAGGAACCAACTTTTTAATTTACCTTAAACTATGCCTGAGGCCCAGGCCTCTGATGAACAGATTCAGAGGCATGAGACGGAGAAACTAAAAGATACCTTAGAGATCACGGTTCAGCTAATTAGTCCGACAAATGGAAGCACACAGCGCCAGAGCAATGAAGGAGGTTGCCTAAGTTCACACAGTGAATAGCAGACTTAACACCAGAGACCAGGTCTAGTCGTTCAAAATCTCACTGTCCTTCTGCCACAGCACATACATGGAAGATACCAACCCAAGAGAAATCAAGTTCTGATGAGCACAAGGAATGGACCAACATTTGAACGAAAGACAAACGTCTGATTAGAGCTAGCTCTTCTCAGGTGCCAAAGTAAACCAGAGAAATAGCATGAAAACTCGAGGAAAACAGTTCAAGATGGCAGCAGGTCAAGGGGCCCAGAGGTGGGAAATGCACATGTCTCCTAGGGCGTGTCCGACTCTTTTGCCACCCCATGGACTGCAGCCCACCAGGCTCCTCTGTCCATGGGATTCTCCAGGCAAGAGTACTGGAGTGGGTAGTCATGCCTTTCTCCAGGGGATCTTCCCGACCAAGAGGTTGAAGCTGAGTCCACTGCATCTCCTACACTGCAGGTGGCTTCTTTACAGTTGAGCCACCGGGGAAGCTCTGGGTACAGAGTGCCAAAAGCTCTGTTTATTTCCCTTCATTTCACCTCTGTTCAAGGGNAGTCATGCCTTTCTCCAGGGGATCTTCCCGACCAAGAGGTTGAAGCTGAGTCCACTGCATCTCCTACACTGCAGGTGGCTTCTTTACAGTTGAGCCACCGGGGAAGCTCTGGGTACAGAGTGCCAAAAGCTCTGTTTATTTCCCTTCATTTCACCTCTGTTCAAGGGGAAAAAGAAATGTTTCCTACCCAACTAAGGCCACTTTGCAATTTACTCTGTCAGTAAAAGTGTGGAATAAAGTGTTCATTCTCTGAGAATGCTTTACGTCATCATATGGTACAAGGACTGAAATTAAGGCTCATTATTTAGTGCTAGGCGTCCTTGTGGCTCAGTAGTAAGGAATCCTCCTGCCAACGCAGGAGACTAGGGTTCAGTCCCTGTATTGGGAAGATCTCCTGGAGAAATAAGCAGCAACCCACTCCAGTATTCTTCCCTAGGAAATCCTACGGGCAGAGGAGCTTGGCAGGCTACAGTCCCTGGGGTCGCAAAACTTTGAACACGACTTAGTGACTAAGCAGCAGCAACACACTAAGTGCTGCCATAACACCCGGTGAAGCTGAGAGGGCTCCGAGTGGCCCAGTCTCTCCTGACTCTGTCCCTAAGAATAAGGCCCCTTAGCTGAATGACCTTCCTTATCAAAGGGGCCTGGAGCAGTTCCTGCTTACTTCCACATTAGGGTGTTTTACTTCACTGCTATCTGGGAATTCTTCAAAGAAGCCAGTCACACCCTTGAGTGAGAACCAGGGATCACCTCACCTTCTTGATGGTTCAAAACCTGCCTTCCCAGCCCCTGGTTGATAGCTCTGTTCCCAAGTGCAGCCCCAGGGTGGCCTTGCATGGAATAGCGGTCCTCCCCGAGGCCGTGACCATATGTGACCAACAAACTGGTGTGACCTCATCTGTCACGTGTTGGGTGTCAAGCGTTAGCCATCCCCATATGTCTAGTGAACGAATCCCTCACTCACTGATGGGGTATAAAGGAGGTGGACAAAACACATTATATGTTTACCAGCTCTCCAAACACCCAAATCACTCTGGTAGATATCACCACAGTCAGAAAATCCAGCAACGTCATTGTTTGCAAGGCTCTGCTGATCACTGATGAAGAGTTTGCTGCCACGACTGAATCCTTCCCATGCTACTCACTCACCCTTGCACTGCACTTATTATAGAAACTGACCATCTCCCAGACTGGTAGCAGCTTTCCATGTTTAGAGAACATGACTTTTGACTTTCAAACTCACCATACGTAGCTAGGGCTTTCCAGGAGGCACCAGTGATAAGGAGTCTGACTGCTAATGCACGAGACGAAAGAGACTAGCCTTGGATCCTGGTGGAAGATCTCCTGGAGGAGGAAATGGCAACCCACTCCAGTTACTCTTGCCGGGAGAATCCCCATGGACAGAGGAGGCTGGAGGGTTACAGTCCCCGGGGTCGCAGAGGGTCAGGCATAACTAAGCACCGAGGTTGCACAAACATACCAAATCTTTAAATTCCCTGGCCTTTTTTTCCTTTTTTTTTTTTTTCAATTCTTCTACACTATTTTAAATTTTTTCCATCTTCCTTGTACCAGGAAGGCCCAAGTTAGTAGCTGTATTATGTTAATATCAGTAGCATGACCTTGTAGGAAAAAATTTGACATCACATAGTTGAGTCATGCATATAAAATAAATAATTCATCATCCAACAAATATTTATTAAATACCCTCTATAGGCTAGATTGTTTATTTTTCCTTGCTGATTTTCTTGATCAAACAGATCCTCTATGTATGTGCCTTTTTTATAACTGGTCTTATACTCATACACTATGTTATTTGTTCATCAGAACACTTATTTCAATCTATTAAAGATTAAAGTTTGTCTCAACACAAAATTGCCCACTTCGAATGATTAAATTAGTTTTCCCTTTTGAGAAGGGCAGTTTAAAAACCAGGTTAGATTCAATTAACTGTGTGTCTCATGTAGTCAAAATCGTCAAGTTTTCATTCCAAGGGCATTTTAAAATTTAAGATCAAAAGTGAAAAGAAGATTACTTTTAAGTTGATTTTAAAGAAAGTTGACATCAAATGGCTTTCAGGACTATAAATTCTATTTTTCTGAAGTGCTGGAAAAAAAGTCAAATAATAAACACTCAGTGAAGGATTGGACTGCTCACTATTACATATATATTGCAGAGTCATCTTTTTAAAAAACACAGCAAATCTTTCTCAATCTATTATTGCTATTGCACAGAGCATTATTTTGGGGGCACCTACAACATCTTAGGCATTTTCATGTGTGTTTTTCAACCATAGCAGTAATGGAAGAGTCTGATTCAGGTGTTTATTTTCCCCCAGGAGCTGATCTAAGAGTTTTAAGTCACTGCAAGGGTTCAAGTCCCAGCCTACTATTTACTGACTAGCTTCGATAAAGATTGACTTCTTATCATTGTGTGTGGGTATGTTAGTAACTCAGTTGAGTCTGACTGTGACCCCATGGACTGTTGCCTGCCAGGCTCCTCTGTCCAGGAATCCCCCATGGAATTCTCCAGGCAAGAATACTGAAGGGGGTTGCCGTTTCCTCCAACAGGGGATCTTCCCAACCCAGGGATCAAAACCAGATCTCCTGCGTTGCAGGCAGATTCTTTACCATTTGAGCAATCAGTAGAACTATACTATATCTATGTCATCTGGTCATTGTGATATTAAAGATAGCCTGTGCAGTCAGCTTCCGCATCTTTGGATTCAATGAACAATAATCAGAAATATTCTAAAACAAATTCCAAAAAGTTTTAAAAAGCAACAGTTAAATTTGTTGTGCATCAGCAACCATTTCCATAGCATTTACATTGTCTTTACAAGTATTCACATAGCATTTACTTTAATCAGGTATAAATATTCTCGAGATAATTTAACGTGCAGAGGTTATGTACAAGTACTCTGCCATTTTATGTTACATGAGGGACTCGAGCATCCACCGATGCTGATATCCGTGAGGGATCTGGAGCCAATATGCCTGGGGATACCAAGGCATGAGTGTATGTGTATCACTTAGCACGGTGTTGGTCACACAGTAAGAACTCAGGGTACGTTAGCCATTATTATTATCAATAATGCGTTACTATAACATTTGCCCCACCTTTTTGGGTAATGTGCAGTCATTAGGCTCCTAGGAGTTAGAGGCTGATATTCCTAAATGTTAGATTTCCTGCATAATTTCATAAAGCAAGGTACATTTGCTCTATCTACATCTGCTTCTTACAGAAGACGCTTATACCGGCACACATATTCATTGTAGAAATGTTGATTACTGATGCTAACTCACCAACTGGTCCTTGGGTTAGACTTTGTCATGAGCGGAAATGTCATACCAATGCATTTAAAACATTTACTTAGAACGCTTAATTATGCAGAGCAATGATAAATACTGTAAAACATCATGTTGGAAATAACACTCACATTACAGATGAAAATCCTTCCTACTTTTCGTGCAATTTTACTATCTTCACATCTTTCAATTTGATTATTTACAGTTTTTCCTGACAATGCAAGCCAACTTAAGTTTTGGCTCACTTCCCTAAGATACAAATAAACAACTCTGTCATGAGAAAAAAGGGCAGAGCTTAGTCTCCTAGCTCCATTTTCTCACATGGTAGTTACCATGCTTCATTTGCGTTGTGCCTTTTGGAAACGGTCTCCATCTGATTCAAAACTAATGGTTTTCCTCCTTAAAAATGAATACTAAATACCATATATGTGCTATTTGGGGATGGTATTAACACATACAGTTAGGAAATGGAATATTTCCTGCCATATCCGCAAACACAGATGTCACAGACATCAGCAACTGCGGTCCTCCAATGTGAGCAGGTGAGCCCTAAGGGCACTCAGGAAGGAGAGGAATACTTGTGACCGGGCAGCCATCAGACTGTGGTGAGCCCCAAGGGAGCGCGGGATGTGAAAAACCCAAGATCCTGGCCCCAGATAGCTGAGATGCATGAGAGATGCTCACGAAAGGAACGATTTCAGTGAGCCCAGACTCTTCCCATACACAGAAAAGCAACTCATTACACAGAAGAGAAACTCCTTAACTTGGGATACCTGGTGTTCTTTAGTGAACAATAATCTTTTGATGTTCAGACTACCTGCCCTTTGTTGCAGAACCTCCAGGTAACCTGGCTCCTCCCCTCCCCTCCTAGAGCAGCTCTCTCAGGGCTACTTGAGATGCTGCCTCCCGGGCCGAAGTCTTACAATTTTCTGCTGAATAAAACATATCTCAGCTTTTGCTTGTGACTGTTTTTTAAATGAACACAATCCAGCCTTTCACCTCTTAACAGCTGTCCATAGAGACTATGGATTTGGAAGTGGTAGGAAGCAGTGGGTTCCACTAGGCTGAGTGATCACAGAAGCCTCTGAAGAGTGTTTTGTTTTTTTTTAAGAACAAATTTTTGTGGTCTAACTTGTACTTAATAGATCAGAATTTCTAAGGGGCAGGACCTTCATACTTGCGGATACAGAAAGACCCCTCAGCTGAACAGATTGACCAGCCAGGTTTGAGAGTCACTCCTGAAGGGTATATAGCATCCATCTAAATATTTAGACTCATTATCTTTCAAACTCATTTGCCTATACGTTTGTTTAGCAATGCAGTTTTCTGTAGTTACGTTTATACAGAAACAATGCGTTAGTCAGATTGAGGACTTCCTGGTGGCTCTGGTGGTAAAGAATCTGCCTGTAGGTAGAAGACCCAGGTTTGATCCCTGGGTCAGGAAGCTCCCCTGGAGAAGGGAATGGCAACCATTCTGGTATTCTTTCCTGGAGAATTCATTAGACAGAGGAGCCTGGTGGGCTACAGTCCATGGGGTCGCTAAGAGTTGGACTTGACTGAAGAATACATCTTCTGTTTGAAAACGGTTTGTCATCTGGAACATCAAAAGCCCCCATCTCTTCCTTACTCTTCAGTGAACTCTGAAGTCCTGAAGAACCTTCAAGGTTCATGGAACACACATGTGAA
Source organism: Neotragus moschatus (assembly GCA_006410615.1). Lineage (NCBI taxonomy): Eukaryota > Metazoa > Chordata > Mammalia > Artiodactyla > Bovidae > Neotragus > Neotragus moschatus. The sequence goes on from SJYA01004472.1 coordinate 21,579, forward strand.
TCCATAACCCACAATCCTCTAAGAATACAGTTCCACCTCTGAATTAACTAAAATGCCCGACGTCTCCGTGTGTGCAGCTCCTAAGTGTGCTTCTTGTAAGCCGCTACCCTGATGGGTGCTTTATATCAGGCTCTCAGATCAATTAGATTTCACCACAGGAAGTGGATATTTGGATTTCACTTCCAAATATTGGATTTGCTATAAAACTTGTTGAGGACACACTCTGATGTTCTACCTAATTGGTCAGTTCAGTCGCTCAGTCATGTCCGACTCTTTGCAATACCATGGGCTGCAGCATGCCAGGCTTTCCTGTCCATCACCAACTCCCGGAGCTTGCTCAGACTCATGTCCGTCTACTTGGTAATGCCATCCAACCATCTACGCAGTGGACCTCTCACAATATTCCAAGCAGCAAACTCCCCTTCAGACTTAGTAAGGAAAACTTATACAGTTGCGAAAACTTGGAAGTGAAGACAGAAATAATCTGTCTTTACAGACAATGAGTTTCAGTGTGTGGTAGTATAATCATAGGTATTTCTTGGAGAAATTATTTTGGGTAAGCAGAGTCTGTGACCTCAAGGAATTCAGTCTAGAGGGAAAGCTAATTCTAAAACAACGCAATAAATTGAATGCTAGAGATATACATAAGTTGCTATGGAAACAAGAAGGTAAGTTCTGTTAGTAATTACTTTCCATTTTTGCCTTAGCTACAGGAGATAAGAACTAAATTTGTGTTCAATTACAGCAACATTAACATTTACCGGAGGCATAATTGCTGCTTCTTCCCCTCAATCTTACTTTATCTCTTTTATACTTTAATTCATCCTATCATATATCTTCCCTTCCCATTAAATAAAAAAGTTAAAGCAATGCATTAAAAATATAAAATGTATAAAAAATTTACTACATACTTCCTGCTTCTTTAAACTTCTTTTACAATTACAGGAAAAAAAAGACAAAATCTTCAGTATTTAGTAATGATATTACATTTCATAAACACATGGGTTGATACAGTCTAATAAGGGAGTATTAAAAGATAGAAAAGAAAGTGGAAGTGGAAAACTAAACGTGAGGCATTATGTTTAATTTATATAATCTGGTTAGTGGTAGAATAATAACAAAAATCACCCACAACCTCATTTCTTTAAGAGAGGCAAAGCTAGACTTAATCAAGCAAAAAGCCCAGTGCCCTTTAATATGGATCTAGCTTCGTTTTCAAGAGCCACCTACGAACTAGTTAATAAAGTAATTCTTAGTATCCTGTTGCACACACATTTCTTGGCCTATATTATAATTTTCACAAAGCCCACTGTCTCAGCACTGATGTAACAGCAACAATGCTCACCTGTGGACAAAAGATTGGGCAGCACTACACAGAAGACGTAAGGCCATCCTGGTGCCCCTGCAGCCCCGGGGAAGACGCCACCTCCCCGTAGCCAGGCATGCAGTTCAAGCTGTTCTCCCTTCTTGGGGATGCTCTGTCCACACTGGTGTTTGTCTGCTCTATAAATCCAGGGCAGGTTGGAAAATGAAACAAAACTAACTGGTCCAAACAAACGGAGGCCCTGCAGCCTGTGTTCTGTGTGCCTGAGAGGGGAGACAACGGCTTTACCTTTGCTTTCCTTCTCTCAATTTTTTCCTACAAAGTAGTAACTATAGAAACGTACACAGTAACGTATGCTTCCATCTCCTCTCTCATCTCCAAGTCAAGCATCTTCCAGATGGTGGTTCTGGGAATCACAGGCAGGATAAATCGTGACTCAGCTCCGTCACTCACTGAGTGATCATCCCTGCAAGACACGTGACCTTTCTGGGTCTCAGTTTTCTTCCCCATAAAACAAGAGACTGTAAATTATATTTGGATCATAGGATCACTGTGAGAGTTTGACAAATTTTAAAATGTGAAGTGCTTAAAATAGCGTATTAGAAGACTGTTATGAGAGGGCTATTATCAGTAGTGATGGTCTTATTATGCTATTATTGTGTTCATTAAGAATACCAAAATGCCTCAGTGTTGCGTGTGACAGTTTTGCCAGCCTAATGACAAAACGTTCACATTGCTAATTCCAATATGTCTCTGCACTAGGTAAGCCATCTTCTCAACACTGCTTCAGCCAGACGCTTCGTTCGAGTTTTTTCTTCAGGGAGTCAAGAGTACTTTAAAAATAATTTACAGCATCAGATGAACTCGCATGTTGCTTCTTCTGTGATAAAGAGACTTTGACAATAATGTTCCCATTTCTCCAAAAATAAATTTGAAGTTCGCTGTAGCAGTCATGTGAAATTCATGGCTGCCATATATGTGCCTTTTCCCCAGATCTTATTTCCACCCTCAGTCTGATTCTGTATTCTTAGCTATGTTTTAGTATTTATGTTCTTGTGTATGCTCCCGTAAATACTTTGCAGAAGAGGCAGTTATTAATAAATAATACCAAATAACTGTGTTTTTCCACTTTGCTAAAACACCGCTTATTCCCTGTGGGAACAAACTGAGTCTGTGGGTGAACACCATGGTCGCCCTGCCTGTCGGGTGCTTTGAATTACATTTCTCCTAGTCTTGGCAGGGCCTGCGAGCTATGTTTTAACCAAAGGGTCAATGAATGAAAGAGTAGAGAATAAAAACAGAGATAAGAGTATGAATCATTAAAATGCTGCAAAATTACTTCCAAACTGTATGAGTTGATTGTTCTTGCTACTCATGCTGAAGCAAAGTATGAAGTAAGTGAAGGAATTCCAAAGTAAGAAAAAAAAAAGACACTTTCTTTTATAATTAAAAAAAATCATTATAGCATATTTGAATTCTAGTGGCAAAAGTAAAACTGTGTGTGTACTTCCCCTTCGCCATTTCCAAGTAATCACACCTGCAGAAAGGACATGATCTCGTTGCTTTCTGGGCACTGACCCCTTCAGCAGCTTCTCCAGCATAGGACCTGAACATGATGACTGCCACGTACTCAGGCTGGCTACAGTCACGGAGGTGCCCAGCGTCAGAATTCCCAAATAAGCGCCTACCCAGGCCAGCATACAGTTTCTTACAGGACATGCTCTCCAAAACGCTTGGTGCTTCATGCCTTTCTTTCTGCAATAGCACTAGGTTAAATGACTCCTGCTATCACCTACCAAAAATAACAATCATAATGAAATTTATATCAAAACTGGAATTTCATATCTCTAAGTCCTGTTATTGGATTTGAAGACCATACACATACAACAACGCTGATTTGGGTGCCCTGCCACATAGCGCCTTCAAAATTATCTAGATGTCAATAGCTCTGAAGCAGCCCAAGTTTCCAAGGCGGTATTATTAAAGAGTGCACACTCATACATACACAAGCCTGATGGAAAATGTTTTCTGATTCTCAACCTCTGGAACTATTTCCAGGTCACTGAGCTTGAACTTGCATGAACAGAGGTACAGAAATTATTATGAAAGTGAAGCTCAGCGTCACACTAGTGGTTGGTTTGCAAACAAAAGACATGCTCTGTGTTTAACCCTTTGCTATCCCTAAGAATTGGCTAGCTCTGGGAGAAGCAGACTCTCCGATGTCAGGGAGGCCACAGATGCCAGACTCTCAAGAACACAGAAAATATAGATTAAATGGGCTTCCCCAGTGGCTCAAGTGGTAAAGAATTTGCCTGCAGTGCAGGAGACACAGGAGATGCGGGCTCAATCCCTTTCCCCTAGAGCAGCAAACGGCAACCCACTCCAGTATTCTCACCTGGAAAGTCCCATGGAGAGAGGAGCCTGGTGGGCTACAGCCCGTGGGGTCTTGTAGATTTGGACGTGACTGAACATGCACACACACAGATAAAATAATTGGCCCTGTGATGAATGAATGCCAAACAGACAAACACAAGAAGAAATACAGTTGGAACAATCTATCACTATATCTACGTGTTACCGCTATATCTCTACCCAGTACGAACAGTAGCTATATATGAATGTGGGATTAAGGGTGATTTTAACAGCTAGCATGCACTGAACACCATGATTTTATTGGTAATCCAATTACAATGTCTTAACTAATCTTCCCAATAACTATATTAGATAGGTTCTCTTATTATTTGCATTTTAATGAGGAAACTTAGGCTAAGGGATGTTAAGTGACTTTCTCAAAGTCACCTAGCTAGTGAAGGTCAGAGCTTAGACTCTAGATGAAGTCAACTTGATTCCAAAGAGTATTTGGTTAACTAATAACTGAATTGTGTACCTGAATATATATTACTTTTATGAATAAAAGGAAACATTTTTTGAAAAATTAGGCATGCATGCAAACACGTAGGAATGTATAAATCATATATAAGCACGCATTATATACACAAATGCAAATATATATAAATATGTATATGCACAAACATTAATGTCCTGAGACCAAAATTCTCAGAAAGCAAAGGTCCTGTAGACTATATGAGGGCAAGAGAATACAAGAGGATAAAATAGATTCTATCCTCACTTTTCCTTACTTCCTTTCTTTATGTTTATGTGCATGTGTGTGTGTGTGTGAAAGCAGGTTATTTTAACAGATGTATGTGTTTCGAAGATAAAAACATTTTCAAATCCATTTATGTACCATGTTTTTTCATAACAGATAAACAGAACAGTGTTGGATCAGTGATCACCTTTCAGTGATCAGACAAAGGCAAGCAGAGTACTGCTTAAGAGTAGCTGAGTGTCAAATACCTCCTACATTACAAAATCAAAGAAAGGTTATTTAATTACTGAAGTAGCTCACAGATGTTTAAAAAAAAAAAAATCAAGCAGAGATTCAGTTCCCAAACAAACGAAAAGAAAGCGTTGAGAAAAACCCATTTTGGGCGATGTTATTCTCATACAATCTTCATGCTATTTGAAATGATGCTGTCCCCATTTCCTTCAGTGGCATTTTAGCAGCACTGAGAATCAGAAGCACTTTCTTTGGAATGACTCTACTGAGAAAGGAGGAGGAAAATGAGCTTTGAAAAGCTGGGATTCACATGTCAGCAAGAGGCTCGACATCTGGTGAAAGATCAAACGCTTCCCTAGTTCTTAAACTCTCTGAAACTTCTGATCTGAGTTATTAGCAAACCTTCCCTTGCCTGGCGACTCAGCGGTCAAGATTCCACCTGCCGACGCGAGGGGCTTCCCTGGTGACTCAGGTCGTAAAGGAGCCAGTGCAGGAGGCAAGGCTTTGACCCCGGGGTCGGGGAGATCCCCGGAGCAGGAGAGGGCGGCCCACTCCAGTATTTCTGCCTGGGAAGTCCCACGGACAGAGGAGCCTGGTGGGCTACAGTCCACGGAGTCACAGAATCAGACACGATTTAGCAACCGAACAACAACAATGGGGAATTCAGCCAAATGAGAAGGAAGCCCCCCATCAGTTAATGTGGGCAGTTTCCCCTTTGCATCCTGGAAGACAGGAATCACAAACACCAGGACTGGGTCCGCTGAATTCTGTTACCTGCTGGACTGCATGTGACTTTCTGTCCTAACCTCCCCTCTGCAGTATCCCAGTCTTCACTTGACTGCCTTCTCAAGAAGAATACATTTCTAAAATTTCTCATTTCCCTCATCAAGTTTTCTACGTGGCTTGTGAAATCAAATATTAAGAACTCAAATATTAATTTTTTTTTAGATTAAGTTCATTTTGGTTAATGAGAGTCAGCTGAATAACAGCATATGAGTATATGGTTTTTGGACCTCTAATATCTTATGGGGAAAATACCACAGTATTTTGCAGCAAATATGCTAAATAAACCCAAATACAGAATTCCATGGACCGAGAAGCCTGGCAGGCTACAGTCTATAGAAGGGCAAAGAGTTGGACACAACTGAGCGATTAACAAATACATACAAACACTGAAAGGTCAAATGGTACCATTAATATTTATTTTGGTTGATTTCTCTGCTAAAAGTTTAATAGGCATCATTCCTTTAAAGGTAACAAGATCTTGTGTGACATTTCCTATGCACATTTAAAGATGAGGAAACTGACACAGAGAAAGATAAACACCACCCTTCAAAATTTCCATAATTGGCAAGTCAGGATTTGAAATAGATTGTTTCTTTGCAAGAAAATTAGACAAAGAAAGATCCTGATGGACAGAAAAGGACCACTTTCTGACTATAATTCTAAGCAAGTTATTTACTTTCCATTATCTCCATTTTGTCAGCTGTAAAATGAAGGGAATGGTAGTCTTTTCTTCACATGGTTTTGTGAGAATTAAATGTGCTGATTTGCATACAGCGGTTAGCATTTGACTGGCACAGTTTTTATTATGTGATGGGTCTCATTACCATCATCCACAATCCATTACCATCATCCATAATCCATTACCATCATCCACAATCCGCAGCAGTGACCACAGGATCATCATATTCTTTCCAATTTTCAGGAAAACTACAGAGGACTTAGAAAGTGAAGGAAATAAAAAGCCTATGGTGAGACAGACATCAGAATGGCGATGAATATTACACAGAAAGCAGCTGAGACTACTTTGTTCCCACTCCCGCCAACTGCAGAGAAAAGGAAAGTCCAGAGAATAGAATATTCGATGGATCTGAAACCTTTGATTCTATTGCTAATCACACCACATTATCTTTTATAGGCACCTGTTTAGTACATCCTCCAGCCTTGAATTTCAAGTTCTGGTGGAAAAAATGAGTCCTAGAAGTGCAGGATGAGATGCCCTCTGCCAGGGCCAGTGGATCTGCGGATGTTGCCCAGATGCCTCCACAGACGACAGAAGAGAGCGGAAGACTTTCATCCACATTCTGCTGCATCTTCTCTCAAAAAGAAGATTCTTCAGGTGCAAAGGAAAATTGTAACAGATAGGGTTAAACAGGCAAGAAGACTTTATACAAGAAAATTGCAGTGATTCAAAGCAATTGCCACACAGAGAGAGATTAAACTTCACTCTGCCGAAACAAAAAGGCAGGAAGAGTTTTAAATCCTGAGGTGAGCTAATGGAGACGCCGTGGAGGATGTTATTCATTGTGGAGACCGTTTGTGTTTGCAAAATTGCCACTTATCAACGTTTCGGCTCCCACCCCAGTGCAGGGGCTGGAAAGAAAGGCCCTACCTTTTCTAGTGATTACGTGCCATAGAGGTGACTGCCAGGTCTTTGAGAAAGGCATTCCTGGGTTGTTAAACTGGCAAGAGTCTGGGAGAACATGATAAGATTTTAGATCTATATTACACAGCCCTTCCGTGTACAGAAGCGGCACAGAGTTATGCACCCACATTTCCAAGGAATGTCTCCATCCGTTAATTTTGTCCCCTATGGATAACAGAGCAATTTTCAATATTAACTTCACCACTTATTAGATGTGTGCCCTTAAGTTGTTTAACCAACCTGTGCTTCATTTATCTAATCTATGATTTATGGAGGCTATCAAGACCTATCCACAGGGTTCCCGTGACAACACTTGGTGCACAGAAAACTCTGAACCAGTGCTAGCTGCTGTTACTCCCAAAGTTCCAGAGTGGAGAGGACCGAGCTGACAAAATAAATGGTCAAACGATTTTCTAGGACTACCACCACATTTTTAAATAGACATCTGCTTTAATGAACAAGTGGGGAAGGTATGCTCAGAGGTTAAAGCATCTCCCTGCAATGTGGGAGGCTTGGGTTCGATCCCTGGGTCGGGAAGATCCCCTGGAGAAGGAAATGCAACCCACTCCAGTATTCTTGCCTGGAGAATCCCATGGACAGAGGAGCCTGGTGGGCTACAGTCCACGAGGTTGCAAAGTCGGACATGATTGAGCGACTTCACTTTCACTTTCACAAAATGTATGCCAATCGTATTCTTTACAGTTTTTATTTCATTAGTAATAGTAGCAATGATATACTCACAAGAGTTTTAGAGGGTGGGGTGGGGCAAGGAGAGGGGGGCGGGGAGAGAGTCTGAAAAT
>SJYA01004473.1:2490-15593 GCA_006410615.1 Neotragus moschatus
CTGCTAGAGCGAGGCCTTCCTCTTGGCCCACAGATACCACAATATTTCCCAGTACTTCGCCAGTTCGGTGCCGCACGATGTAGCCTCTAGCGCCGCCAGTGCGAGATCTGCGGTAAGGCTCTTCCCTGGTGCTCAATGGCATTTCAACGGCCCGGGCAGCAGAGGTAGTACTCGCCCTCGTCTATGTTCCTGCTGCAGCCAGCACACTCGCGGCAACGAAGCTCGCCTCTCGTCCTACATCTAATGATACGTTTATTGGAAGTCCAGCCCGCTTCATTTCCGCATGTTGTGGCCTTCAATGCGTGCTGGTCCTGCTGCTGCTGCTGCGTGGACCTGGAGGCTGTCTTAGTCGCCGTTCGCTCAGCAGCGACGTAACCCACAAGTTGCCACAAACGTCCTATATCCCCAGCCGTTACTCGGCTTCTACCGTCTGTTTCTGCATATCTATGTTTATATACATTTATAGGTTTGCGTCCGTATATTTGTTATATGTGTACCTGCAGAACGCGGTGCCTGCTGCTAGTCCTGCCCGACATGCTGTGCGCAGGCCAGTTATGCCCAGGCGGTGTTGGCACTTTACAGTGCGCAAGCTTTATGCGTCGACTGATTGGCAAATTGAGGATTAATACCGAGCTCAGTGTACGTTAGCCCGCAAATCGTAAACTGCTAGACACAGATGTACATATATACTTGTACGTATGTAGGTATACAGTACGCAGTGCTGTATAGCAACACAGAGTGCTACTCTGCGCTGTTCGTGCCAGCGAGACAAACTCTACGTTGCCGGGCGGGACGCGGGCAGAGAGACAGCTACATAACGGAGGATACCGGGAAGGCAAGGAGAACTGAGAGGCACGGGCAAGCCATGCACCAGCACGCAGACATGATGCGTGATGCGGGGACGGCAGGGAGAACTAAGCAGCCGTAGGGATGCACAGCGCAGCGCGAGCACGGCCATACATCGATATGGATCGACGCATCTACGGCCGCAGGCCAACCGTGCCCAGTAGCTGATGTACACGAGCGGCCGGAGGGATAGGTGCGAGCTGTAATATCTACTCTAGAGATCCGACATCGAGAGCCATACGAGGGGCAGCAAGATGATAACACGGTCCTTGAGGAACAACAGACAGGACGAGACGAAGAAGTTGGAGTGGTAGTAGTAGTAGTAGTAGTAGTAGTAGTAGTAGTAGTAGTCGTAGTAGCTGGCTCCCCAGCCGTGCAACGCACGCGAGCCTGCCATGCGCCTGCTGTAGCAGGACGTGAAGTGAGCCCGCATGCGTAGTCTCACCTGCAGCGCGACTAGCCACATCCCGATAGTCCCCCCATACGCAGGATCGTGTTGTACTGCTGCAGCAGGGGACATACATGTCGGTGTGCGAGACCCAGACGCACGCGCACACACCTGTGTAGTTGCCTGTTTGAAGCAGGACAGCGTGCCGAAACAAACACAAGGTGAAAATGTGAGATATCCTGAAGACGTGAAAGACCGCCTGGTTCCGTTGCTGAGGGAAGGTATAAGGATTTCCGCATATCCGTTTACAGGGAAAAGGGTAGACGTTTCCCGCGGGCCGCACTGGAAGCCGCGAGGTAGACCGCCCTCTGCAGCTCTCTTACACGCGACAAAACTCCCAAGAATTCACATCAGGCTTTGTTAATAAGATGATGCGTGGCAAGGCAGGCAAATCAGCCGAATTAACAGCGCAAGCCGAAGCCAGCATCTCTGTTAGAAGGTAGCCCCTCCTTAGGAAGGCAGCCGTTGTAGAATGGCAACAGTACAAGCACAAGTAGCGAGAGGGTAGCCAGTTGGGAGGTATCCCAGTACGATTAGCGGAGCCATTGCCGTTTTTTTCATGCTCCGCTTCACTCTTGCCTACTGAGGCCGACGGGTAAGTGGTAAGAAACGCGTAGGAGGACCCTTGCGCAGCGGTTTCCAGCGTGGCTTCCGTCCTGTCAGACAATTGTCGGGCGTCTCCTGCTGCGTCTGCTTGTTTCGCTCGCTCCTTTACGCCGTAACGTCAGTCCCGCCCACCTCCACCGGCACCCTCCCCCCTTCTGATACGGTTCTTCACCTGCCGAGGTGTGTCTCCCCTCTTCCTGCTTGAGTATTGTTTCTGCTTCGGCACTACCGCACGACGAAGGTTTCAGGACCAGCTGCTCCGTGCCAGCGAATCAGGAGCCCAGAACGCGGTACCGTGGCATTTTGTCTGGTGGCCGTGTAGGCCCTGTTCGCGATACGATGCGCTCAGTGGCAGAAAACGTAGAAAGAAGAAACAAGTCCCACTGGCAGTGAAGGAGGTAGGCATTTACATGCATAATAAACTCTGTTGTGACCGTTCTTACGAAATTGCACCACATCCCATGTCTGGACTGCAGCAACCGGAGACAACCGCCGATGGGAACCTGGTAGCGGCTGAACTGGGGCAAGCAGGCGGGTCATGGGGCGTCGCCACTACGGCTCACAGACTGGGTGAAAAACGTAGTACCACCGACATAAGCACGGGCACGTGCTCTAGGCACCGTACCCGTCTCCGTCGCGCACCCATCGTTGTCGCACGCACATCACCTATCATCGTGGCTAGACCTTGACTGTTCAGTAACAACGGGCCTGTTGGCCTTTCTAAAAACCTGCCTGCTCGAAATAGCGTCACCATATGTACCAGCAGGGGACGCAAAGCCATCAGCGCTGTACCTGCTACAGCGGCAGACACGCCGCTGAGGGGCTCAGCTGATGAACTGTGGCCCGAAACGCCACGCAAGCGGAAGCGCCGGCGCACAATCTCAGGCTATATTGGGCCGGCGGTCGGGTTATTACCGGGAATCCGTGGGCCACTACATTGACGGACTGACAGCGACTGGAGCATAATGAGGCGGTGCCTGTTTCACATCGACTGCTGCGGTCGTAGACGGCGGCAGCAGACAAACTGAGCGTGGAGCGACACTTCCGAAGAGAGGCAGCGCGGACGACTTCGGCTTTTTTACGACTGCTACGCAACCCTCAGTAGGAAAGAGTTCATTGTGAACGGAAGATTCAGCCTCATTCTCTGTCGACGACAATCTGCGCTCTGTTTTGGCTGTCTCCACATGCGTATGGACAAGCGCGCATTACTCTATTACGAAATTGCACGGTGCACAAACGCGAAGGTGTCGCCTTTGATGGGCTCTATCGACGTCTGAGCCCAGGCGATTGCGGTGCGCCCTTCACACGGCTAAGACGCGACGAGGGTTTCATTACCGTGCCATGGGACGTACGTGAGTATGCTTCGAGGAAATGGTGCGCACGTCAGTGGGAGTCAAGAGGGACCCCTGCATACACGGTGACGAGGCCGCTAAGCGAGGAGGTACAGCAACAATAGCAGCAGAAAGCGCAGGAGCGCTGCATTTGTCCTACCTACCTGCTACAAAGGACGGCTTAAGGTGCGCAGCCTAATTTAGGCTTCCACTATCCAGACAACGCCACCAGCGCCGCGACATTCGACAAGGGATGTGTCCGCTCTGAAAAACTGCAAAGTACGTTTGTCTGCTGTGACTGAAACTCAAACGGTTCGCGTAGTACAACGTATACGTTTGGGAAAACGGACGGACTGCGCACTCGTCCCACCGCAGAGAATACGGTATTAAGGGTCTCGACATCGCATCTCGGAGGCTACTTCCTGTGCTTGCATGCTGAAACCCGCAGCGACCGGGATAGGCTGCAGTAGCCGAGTGCCAACGCATCTACGTGGGAGGGCGCGATGCGCGGGTGTCTGCGAAGGCGACAACGCCAACCAGTATACCTGGCATGCGTGTTTAGCGGTCAGTCTATCACGGCCCTGAACTCGCGCCAAGACAGGCTTTCGCTTCCTACTCGCGAGACAGCTTAGTATCGCCTTTATTATGTGTATATGCTCTGGTCGTGCTTGTCATCTCAAAAAAGGAGCTGCGGACATAGCCTGCTCCCGAAGTGCGTACTCAGGCAATCAATAGCTCTGGAAGTCTCGTGGTCCGCCGCCGGGCCTACACGCGCGCGCCTATATGCGCTTCTGCTATGAAGTTGCATATTAGTACTAGCACAGCATATGTCTCTCAAGTGCATCGGTGGGAGTCCGTGAGAGGGACAGTACCAGCGCCCAGATGCAGATGTAGCCCCAGAGTGCTGATGCCGCACCCGGTGCCCCCTTGTCCCCGCACGACCTAAGCGAAACAGAAGGCGAGCGGGGCGTAGCATCGGCGCGTGCATCGGCTGAGGTTCTACTTGCCGACTTAGGGGGGAGCACTTCATCTTGCGCCACGCAGCAACCAGTCTGCACGTGCGTCCTTGCTTGGAAGGCCTCGCGCACCACCAGATGCTCAAAGAGCACCGTGCTGTCTCCGCTGCGGACTATGATACGTTTTGCGTTCCCTTGTCGAACAAACCGTGCCGGGGAAAGGCGCTACAAATCACCGTAGAGAGTGAAGTGTGTACACCGGGAAGTGTCATGTTAGCCAGGCTGTTTTGCACGGAGGATGAACCACTGTTGAAGGTACTGCCAAAAACGCGTCAAGGAGAGTAGAGGATCATTTTCCCGAAGCAGATGAGAATGCCGAAGCGGCACCCGAGCCTGCACATACGACACCCACGGAGATATTTAACGCATGGAGTGTGGGCAAGTATCTCACACGTGTATGAGACAATCTTCAACTAGGGTTTCAAAGGCAGGAGGCGGTAATTACTCGCACGTGCGAATCACGGCCCCTGGTGTGAAATAACCAGTGCATTCATCCTCTTGTGGACAAGCACGACACGATGTGTCGTCCCGAGAACGACGGTGACTTGCAGGAAGTCCCTTCCGGCCTACTGTTGAGACGGCTCCGTTGCATTTCACTTCTCTCCGAATTCGTGTCTAGATTCAATTTTTCCCGCATCTTCCTGATCCAGCGCTGCGCACGAGTAGCTTGTGTTGCCGTATTCCACCTTTGCCCTCCAGCTCCCGCGGATAGCGACACCTTAGGCGGAACACCGTGGCACGCAAACAGGTACTGTCAATGGGGACAGCAGTCCCTGTCCTCCGGGCCCCTCGTACGCCCTCTGTTACGAGCTTAATGTAGTTCAGTCGCTTCTTGGGCACCCATGTGTGCAAAACAGCCTTTGTCGTGATGTGTAGGACCTTCTGTCGATTATAGAGCACCGGTAACGTCTTTTTTTTTGCATCACCCCCATTTGTCGTGAGGCTCAGTATCCGAAAAGCCTGAGCCTCGTGACGAAGCGGGGTAATGCAGAAAGAAGACGATACCGGTGCCCTTTATTCACTGGAAGATACTCGTGGAGCCCCGGATGTCATCTTTTTTCGCCATCTGCCCTTCCTCGTGTTGACAGGGGTACTTTCGCCGTTTGTAAAGCACTAAAATTTTCTGTTCCTGCAACGCGGCCACTATATTGCGTTGTAGGTGCTACCGTCTTCCATGGAGCACGAGTATCTTTCTTCTTCTGCCGTGACCGCCCGCGTGTACGAAGGACAGCGTCTGGCACTGGCCACATACGAATGTAAATGTATATGCAGCTTGGCTGCTTCTCAGGCATGGTCCTGTCGCAACCGCGCTTACGACAACTCGTCCGAGACCGCCAAGGCGTAGCCAACTGAAGCCGTGAGTCTTCCACGAGCAGCACACCCGCTGTCGCTAGCATAGCGTAGGGTGCTGTCGGTAGTGGACGTGCGGTACAATCCGATGACATGGCCTTCAGCGGGCGTGCTGCACTTGTGGTGAAAGCCTGCGCTGACTGCGGTATCACACTCCTTCTGGCCTTCACACAGCAGATGCCCGTCCGTCTTTTCCTGTACGCCTTCTGTTTGTTGTGCCCTTCCACTCCGTATTGTGTCATTCTTTTGTCGTGCACCCCCTCTTGTCCGCAGTTGTCAGACGCTGCTTATCCTCCTGAGCGATTTGTAGCTTCGAGAAGGCAGTCAAATCAGGCGAGCTTTGCGTGCATATTGCTTTATGCAGCAGCGCAGGCCGGCACTGGAGCAGCGGGCCTACCACCCGGAAGATGGTCGTAGTAAGCGAAGGCCCGGCAGGGCGCGTGAAGCTTGGCTGGCTGCTTTTTCCTCTATAACTCACTTGAGCGTCGCCACGCACGCTGTCGCTGTTGTTCCTCGATTGGTGCTCTAGCGCAGTATAGCAGGCCTGTTCACGTCCTGCTTCGCCGAGTCCCTTCGTGTCTGAGCGACTGCCAACTCGGGTGCTTTTAGTCTTGTTTCCTTGTTAAAAGCTCGACGAAAGCGTCCCATCCCAGAGAGCTGGTGCTGCTGCTACTGTTCATCTGTTCGAGGAACCCAGCAGATCGCGGCCTTGTCGATGGCGGCGCTGCTGGTCTCATTCCAGTATCCTGCCTACCTGTCAACAGTCTGAGCAATGCGTCATATCCGAGGGAGCTGCTGCTGCTGAATGCCTGCTCCACAGCCCTAGCAGGCCCCGGGAGCGAAGACGCTACTCCTCCCCTGCTGTTACCTTCTGCGCGCGCCGCATTTAATTGCTCCACCAGTGCATCCCATCCAAGCGAGCTGCTGCTGTTGCTACCCGGGCGTTCCACGACCCCAGCTGATCGTGGCCTTGAGGGTCTCAGATCATCAAAGCTCAGTCCAGCTTCCTGCCTCGCTGCGAGGAGTTCGAACACAGCTTCCCACCCTAGCGAGCCGCTGCTGCTGCTGCTGAATGACTGATCTCGACCCCCACAAGGGCTCGGAAGCGAAGATGCTGTTCTTCCCGTGGTGTTGTTCTCCGCGCGCGTGCCATCTAGAAGCTCCACAAATGCATCCCATCCAAGCGAGTCGCTGCTACTGCACGAGCGCCCAAAACCCCTAGCAAGCCCCGAAAGCGGAGACGTTGTTCTTGCGCTGCTGCTGCTCGCGGCGTGCGTGGCACCCAGAAGTTCGAGAAAGGCGTCCCACCCAAGCGAGCTGCTGCTGCTGCTGCACCAGGAATGCTCGAGACCGCTACCGGGACGCGAACTCGGGGACGCTACTCCACTCGTTCTGTCACTGGCTGTACGCTGAGCGTTCAAAAGCTCCAGAAAGGCATTCCACCCCAGTGAGCTGCTGCTGCTGTACCCGGGCTCAAGTCCCCTTGCAGTCCCTTGACTGCACGCTGCTTGCGTCGTGCTGTTGCTCTTTGTGTGCAAGGCATTTACAAGCTCGACAAATGCGTCCAACTGCGAAGAGCTGTTGAGGCTGCTGCTGCTGCTCAGACCATCCAAGTCCCCAGCAGACTTTGGTCTCGTCGGTCGCTGTGCACGTGAGATCGTCTCCGTGTCCTGCCTGGCTGTTAGGAGGTTTATCAACGCATCTAATCCGAGGGAGCTGCTGCGGCTGCTGCTGGTACAAGCGTGCTGTAGACCCCTAACGCGTCCTGAAGGGGAAAAGGCTGTGCTCCCCGTACGGGTGCTGTCTGTACGTTTGGCATCTAGAAGCTCCACGAAAGCATCCCACCCTAGTGAGCTAGTGCTCTTAGAGGCCAGCCCGAAACCTCTGGCCTGGCTTGGATCCGATGATTTCGCTCCTGTCTCCCCCTCAACTGCACGCTTAGAATTTAGAAGGTTCACAAAAGCCTCCCATGCCAGCGAGCTGCTGCTACTGCACGAGCGGCCGAAACGTCTGGCAGGGGCTGGACCTGGTGAAGTTGTTCCCGTCTCGTTGCTCGTTGTACGCTTAGCATTTAGAAGATCCACAAAAGCATCCCATCCCAGCGAGCTGCTGCTTTTATCCAGGCTTTCCACTACCCCAGCGGATCGTGGCTTCGACTGTCGCAAGTCATCAGAGCTCACTTCGGAATTCTGCCTAGCTGCGAGAAGCTCAAACAGTGCGTCCCATCCTAGGAAGCTGCTGCTGCTGTCGCTGCACGCGTCTTCGAGCCCCCCGGCACGGTCTGACCGCGAGGCTGCTGTCTCTTTCGTGGTCGTGCTATCTGTACGCGTCGCATTCAGAAGCTTGACTAAGGCGTCCCACGCCAAAATGCTGCTGCTGCTGCTGCTGCACCCGTGCTCTAGACCCCTAACAGGCCCTGCAGGCGGGGCTGCTGTTCGTCCCGCGTCAGTGCTCTCGGTGCTGGTGGCGCTGAGAAGCTCCACAAAAGCATCCCAGCCGAGCGAGCTGCTGCTGCTGCTGCGCGCGTGCTCTAGACCACGAGTAGGCCGTGCAGGGGAGGATGTGGTTCTACCCGTATTGTCGCTCTTCGTGCGGGTGGCACTCAAAAGCTCCACGAATGCATCCCATCCCAGGGAGCTGCTGCTGCTGCTGCTGCGCGCGGGCTTCGTGCCCCCAGCAGACCCTGCAGGAGGGTGTCCTGTTTTTCCTCCACTATTACTCTTCGGGCGCGCGGCGCTCAGAAGCTCCACGAATGCGTCCCATCCCACGGAGCTGCTGCTGCTGCACGCGGGCTCCAAGCCCGTAGCGGGCGCTGCAGGCGAGAAGCCTGTTTTTCCTCTGGTGTAGCTCTCGGAGGGCGTAGCGTTTAGAAGCTCCACAAATGCATTCCATCCCAGGGAGCTGCTGCTACGGCACGGCTGCCCGAGGCTTCTGGCCGGGCCTGAAACCGTCGATTGTGTTCCGGTAACTTCCCTCGCTGCATTCTTAGCGTTCAGAAGCTCGACAAAAGCATCCCACCCTATGGAGCTGCTGCTGCTGCCCTGGCGTCCCAGGACCCGGGCGCATCGCGGCCGGGATGGCAGCAGTCCCCCTGAGCTCGATCCAGTATCCTGTCTCGCTGTGAGGAGCTCGCACAGTGCGTCGAATCCCAACGAGCTGCTGCTGCTGCAGCACAAATCCTGTTGTGGCCCGGCAGGCTGTGAACGCCGGAAAGCTGTTCTTCCAGCGTCGCTGCTCTCCGCGTGCTTAGAGTTTAGCAGCTCCACGAATGCTTCCCATCCCAGCGAGCTGCTGCTGCTGCTGGTGCTGCAGGGATGCCCGAAACTTCTAACAGGGCCTCGATTCGATGATGCTGTAGTTCCCGTACTGTTGCTTACTGTACTCTCAGCACCCAGCAGATCCACAAATGCCCGCCATCCCAACGAGCTGCAGCTGCTGCACATGCGTTCCATGCCCCGCACGGACTGTGGCCTCTGCGATTGCTGAGCACCTGAGATGAATCCGCTATTCATCCTTGCTGTGAGGAGCTCAAATAAAGCGTCCAACCCTAGCGAGCCGCTGCTGCTGCATGCGTGCTGGACCCCCTTAGAGGGTGAAGGCGGGGACGCGCTTCTCCGCGAGCTGATACTCTCTGCATCCTTGCCGTTCAACAGCTCCAAAAAGGCATCCCATCCCAAGGAACTGCTCCTGCTGTGCGCCTGCAGCAGCTCCCTCGTGAGCCCCGAACGAGAGCGTGGCGGTCCTCCGCTACATTTGCCCTCTGTTGGGGTGCCCCTCAAAAGCTGAACAAATGCGTCCCATCCGAGAGAGCTGCTGCTGCTGCGCATGTCTTCCACCACCCTCTCAGTTCGTGGTCCCGCCGACGGTCGGGCGTCTGCACTCGGTTCAGTATCGTGGCGACCCGTGAGGATGCTGAAGAGGACATCCAGTCCGAGGGAGCTGCTGCTGCTGCTGCCGCGTGAGTCCTCTGGTCTGCTAAGAGGCCCGGGACGAGAAGATGCTTTTCCCACGCTATTGCCCTCTGTGCTTGCGGGAGTGACAAGCTCCACAGACGAATTACATCCCAGCGAGCTGCTGCCACTGCACGCCTGCTTTAGGCCCGCTGCACGCTCACAACCCGATGGTCGTGTTTGCGCCGTGCTGCTGCTTTTTGTGCGCAAAGCTTCTACGAGGTCGACGAACGCGTCTTGCTGCGAAGAGCTGTTAACGCTGCTGCTGCTCCTGCTGCCCACACGTCCCAGATTTCTTGCAGACTTTGGCCTCGCCGATCGCCGTTCACGTGAGATCAGCTCCGTATCTTGCCTAGCTGTTAGGAGATTGATCAGCGCATCCAACCCCAGGGAGCTGCTGCTGCTGTATTTCTGCTCGAGCCCCGCTGCAGGCGGTTGACTAGATCTTGTTTGTGTCGTGGTGTTGCTCTTCGAGCGCAATGCATTTAGAAGCTCAACGAACGCATCCAGTTGCGAAGAGCTGTTAATGCTGCTGCTGCTGCCGCCCATACATCCCAGGTCCCCTGCAGACTTCGGCCTCGTCGACCCTCGTCCATGTGAGGTTAGCTCCGTATCCTGCCTAGCTGTCAAGAAATTGATCAGCGCGTCCAATCCCAGGGAGCTGCTGCTGCTGTATTCCTGCTCGAGCCCCGCTGCAGACCGCTGACTAGACCTTGTTTGTGCCGTGGTGTCGCTCTCCGAGCGCAACGCGTTTACGAGCTCGACGAACGCATCCAGTTGCGAAGAGCTGTTAAGGCTGCTGCTGCTGCTGCCCATACGTCCCAGATCCCCTGCAGACTTCGGCCTCGTCGACCGTTGTCCACGTGAGAGTGGCTCCGTATCCTGCCTAGCTGTCAAGAAATTGATCAGCGCGTCCAATCCCAGGGAGCTGCTGCTGCTGTATTCCTGCTCGAGCCCCGCTGCAGACCGCTGACTAGACCTTGTTTGTGTGGTGGTGTCGCTCTCCGAGCGCAACGCGTTTACGAGCTCGACGAACGCAACCAGTTGCGAAGAGCTGCTGGTGCTGCTGCTGCGCATACGTCCCAGATCTCCTGCAGACTTTGGCCTCGTCGACCGCTGTCCACGTAAGAGTGGCTCCGTATCCTGCCTAGCTGTCAAGAGATTGATCAATGTGTCCAGTCCCAGGGAGCTGCTGCTGCTGTATTTCTGCTCGAGCCCCGCTGCAGGCCGCTGAGTAGACCTTGTTCGTGACGCGGTGTTGCTCTTTGAGCGCAATGCATTCACCAGCTCAACGAACGCATCCAGTTGCGAAGAGCTGTTAAGGCTGCTGCTGCTGCTGCCCATACGTCCCAGATCCCCTGCAGACTTCGGCCTCGTCGACCGTTGTCCACGTGAGAGTGGCTCCGTATCCTGCCTAGCTGTCAAGAAATTGATCAGCGCGTCCAATCCCAGGGAGCTGCTGCTGCTGTATTCCTGCTCGAGCCCCGCTGCAGGCCGCTGAGTAGACCTTGTTTGTGTCGTGGTGTTGCTCTTTGAGCGCAATGCATTCACCAGCTCAACGAACGCATCCAGTTGCAAAGAGCTGTTAAGGCTGCTGCTGCTGCTGCTGTCCATGCGTCCCACATCCCCTGCAGACTTTGGCCTCGTCGATCGCCCTCCCTGTGAAATTAGCTCTGTATTCTGCGTATCCGTCAGGATATTAATCAGCGCATCCAATTCCAGGGAGCTGCTGCTGCTGTACTTGTGCTCGAGCCCCGGCGCAGGCTTATGAATACACGTTGTTTGTGTCGCGCTGTTGCGCTTCGTGCGCAATGCGTTTACAAGCGCGACGAATGCGTCAAGTTGCGAAGAGCTGTTAATGCTGCCGCTGGTGCTGCTGTCCGTGCGTCCCAGATCCCCTGCAGACTTTGGCCTCGTCGATCGCTGTCCATTTGAGAGCAGCTCCGAATTCTGTCTAGCCGTTAAGAGATTGATAAACGCGTTCATTCCAAGGGAGCTGCCGCTGCTGTATTCGTGCTCAAGTCCCGCGGCAGGCCCTTGACTAGACGTCGTTTGTATCATGTTGTAGCTCTTTGTGCGCAACGCATTTACAAGCTCGACGAATGCATCCAGTCGCGAAGAGCTGTTAACGCTGCTGCTGCTGCTGCTGCCGTCCGTACGTCCCAGATCCCCTGCAGACTTTGGCCTCGTCGATCGCTCTCTATGTGAGATCAGCTCCGTATCCTGTCTAGCCGTCAGGAGACTGATCAACGCGTCCAATCCAAGGGAGCTGCCGCTGCTGTATGTGCGTTCAAGCCCCGCGGCAGGCCCTTTACTAGACGTCGTTTGTGTCATGCTGTTGCCCTTTGTGCGCAAGGCGTTTACAAGCTCGACGAATGCATCCAGTTGCGAAGAGCTGTTAATGTAGCTGCTGCTGTCCATGCGTCCCACGTCCCCTGCAGACTTTGGCCTCGTCGATCGCCGTGCGTGTGAGATCAGCCCCGTATCCTGTCTAGACGTCAGGAGGTTGATCAACGCGTTCAACCCAAGGGAGCTGCTGCTGCTGTATTTGTGCTCAAGCCCCGCGGCAGGCCCTTGACAAGACGTCGTCTGTGCCATGCTGTTGCCCTTTGTGCGCAAGGCATTTACAAGCTCGACAAATGCATCCAGTTGCGAAGAGCTGTTAATGCTGCCGCTGCTGCTGCTGTCCGTNCCCGCGGCAGGCCCTTTACTAGACGTCGTTTGTGTCATGCTGTTGCCCTTTGTGCGCAAGGCGTTTACAAGCTCGACGAATGCATCCAGTTGCGAAGAGCTGTTAATGTAGCTGCTGCTGTCCATGCGTCCCACGTCCCCTGCAGACTTTGGCCTCGTCGATCGCCGTGCGTGTGAGATCAGCCCCGTATCCTGTCTAGACGTCAGGAGGTTGATCAACGCGTTCAACCCAAGGGAGCTGCTGCTGCTGTATTTGTGCTCAAGCCCCGCGGCAGGCCCTTGACTAGACGTCGTTTGTGTCATGTTGTAGCTCTTTGTGCGCAAGGCATTTACAAGCTCGACGAATGCATCCAGTTGAGAAGAGCTGTTCATGCTGCCGCTGCTGCTGCTGTCCATACGTCCCAGATGCCCCGCGGACTTGGGCCTCGTCGGTCGCTGTCCATGCGAAATCCGCTCTGGATCCTGCCTAGCTGTCAAGAGATTGATGAACGCATCTAGAGCCAAGGAGCTGCTGCTCCTATAGTTGTGCCCGAGCTCCGTTGCAGGCTCTTGGCTGCACGCTGCTCGTGTCGTGGCGCCGCTCCTTGTGCGTAAGGCATCTACAAGCTCGACAAATGCATCGAACTCGAAAGAGCTGCTAATACTGCTGTTGCTGCTGTTCAGACGTCCCGGATGCACTGCGGGCTGTGGTCTCATCGACCGTTGTCCATGAGGGATGCGCTCCGTATTCTGCCCACCGGCTAGAAAATTGACCAACTCATCTAATCCCAGGCAGCTGCTGCTGCTGTAGGTAGGCTCAAGTCCCGTTGCAGCCCCTTGCCTGCACGCTGTGCGTGTCGTGCTGTTGCTCTTTGTGCGCAAAGCG
>SJYA01004474.1:13340-28805 GCA_006410615.1 Neotragus moschatus
AAGCACACAGTGGAAAAGCGTCAAATCTTCTCATTTTGCCGCGCTGCCACGCGCGCCTCTGTGCGCGGACAGAAAAGTGGCTCGTTTACGATGCGGAAGCGCTACGGCAGCCATAATATCGGACTTCTGCCACAAGGTGCTTATGCTAGACGCGGCAAGTCCCGCCCCAGAACACCGGCAGAGCATCACAAAGAAAAAACCGCTCCACGGTCTGGCGCACACTGTTTAGTCAGCCGGTGGTCTATGCGCGGGTTCCCTACATAACAGAAACGTCGAAAAAGCGCAGCTTAGGTAGCAGACTCCCGGTGATTTGTCCGAAACTTGTGCACGAGAGTGAAGAACCTACCATAGTGAAGGATATAGCCGCAAGGTCCTCGGTAAAACAGGGTCGCCAGTGGACAGCCTCCTGAATAGCCTGTCCAGCAGGGAGCTGGTCATTTTTCACCAGCTTACTCTCGCGTAAATTGAACTGCTCCACCTTACTGCCGCCAGTGACGCGCCAGAGAATAGCTATCGCAATGCTTGCAAGCGAGATCCCCCACGACAGAAAAAAAGGCAGCTCCACCATCCACATCTGGCGGGAGCCAGGCTGGATCACAAAGCATATTATAAACTCAAACAGTGTGCATAAAATGAACAACGAGTGAAATCCCAGTATATATCCTGACAAAGCCGGACAACTGTAAAGGACGTAGGAGCGCTCCAAGTTCTTCGATGAGAAGTATACTGGTACGCCGGTCACCATGAGGTTGAAGTAGCGGACGTCCTCTGAGTAGCCGCACGCAACACAAATTCCACATTGGAAACAGTAAGGCAGCTCAGTGCGCGTCAAAGGTTGCCGCAGGCTACATGACCTATTTTCTGCGGGAACGAGGAAGCAAGACCTGCGGCCCCACGTGACGCTAGTGCAAAATGAAGAAAACTTAGTACCTGCGACCGATGAAGGGTAGCGCTGTCTCGTGCTACTCCCTCGTAGGGGAAATACCTTGGACCCGCGCCCCCTCGCTGCTGCGAAAATACGCATCAGCAAGCAGGCCAATACGACCCTCAGTGCACATCACCAAGTTTGCACCGCACTCACGCCTGGTACACACTTTTGCAGCGGCTGTGTGGTAGCGCTTTAATGGAACAAATATACGCAGTACACACATTTGCATATTCACAAATATATATATATATATGTATATATATATATATATATATATATACAAATTTGTATATATCCACGGCGTGCGGATGCGCCGTGCCCTTCAGCTCATGGGACTCACCCTCCGGGAAGAAGCGGTAGACGGGATGCCTGCAAATCCTCCGGTACAATCGGTGAAGACAGCCCCGTGTTCTGTCAGTCCTGTGAATCTCCAGGTTCTCGCACGTCCCAAGCTCTTCAGCGGCATCCACGTCGAGCACGAAGGAGAAGCGTCCACGTACACCCTCGCCCGCAACGACGACACGTGTGCCCGCAGGCTGTGCGTCGCCTCCTTCGGCTTCCTCGCGGGCCCCGGTATACCTCGTAATCGATAGACGGGGGGGCGGTCGCTGCGGATTTGGAGACGGACTGAGCCCCGAGTCTCCTGAGACGTTGCGTACCGTGGCTGAATCGTCGGTTTCTACAGCAGGCCCAGTGCTGCCTCTCAAAGGCCACTCAAGAAGATCTAACGGAGGCCTCTTCCCCCTGTCCGCCGTCCTGGCAGCCTCCAGCGCAGTTTCCTCTTTTCGTCGGGCAGTAGAAACGTCACCATGATCTGACAGGGGATCACAGACTCGTGGCGGCGAGGTGCCTTCTTCCCTCTTGCTGTCGTCAGCAGGGCGGACAGTCACGCCGCGGAAAAGGGATAAGCCAGAACGTTGCAAAGAGCTTGAAGGCTCTGAGGCACGCGGACCGGAGGGATCTGTTTGCGCCCAGCGCTGGTGTTTCATGACTTTGTCCTGTGATGCCGACGACATCGGAGCAGTTCTCGAGGCGTAGCCCTCATCCTGTGCACTATTCCGTGCACCCAACGTTTTTATTGTGTTGTGCCAGAGAATTCGGTCCGACGTTCTGTGCTGACCTCCGCTACCTTCCGCAGGACGGCCGTCGCGAAGGGGGTTCTCCATGTTCGTAGCAGCGGGCTTCTCCTCCGTGTCAACTGTTCGGCAACGCTATTTGATGACTGCAATGCGGCTGCACTTGTCGTCCGAGCTCCC
Source organism: Neotragus moschatus (assembly GCA_006410615.1). Taxonomy (NCBI): domain Eukaryota; kingdom Metazoa; phylum Chordata; class Mammalia; order Artiodactyla; family Bovidae; genus Neotragus; species Neotragus moschatus. The sequence continues at coordinate 15,525 of SJYA01004474.1, forward strand.
CGCCGAGAGCGCTGCGTAGACGTCCGCGTCCTGCACGGCACTTTGGCACTAGTTGATCCGCATCAAGCGACCTGCCACCATTAAAACCCGACGGCTGAAACACCAAGCATGGCGCACCCGAAAGCAGCTGCAGCTCCTGCCGAACACTTACATACAAGCGGTCGCAGAGGCGCCGGCGGGCACCAGTCAGAGGTGCTGCAAATACACGGGCAGGAGCTGACTGCAATGACTGCTCTCCCACACAAGCAGCCATTCAGCTGGCTAGAACATAGGTATTGCGTATTAGCAAGGGGAAGACGCGCTTATACGTGCTCAGGGCGACATGAAGGCGCCCACGCCCCCTCTTGCATCACGTACAGTGATAGCCAGTTCCCCCAAAATCAGACATGCGCATATATGTATACATGCGAAAACCAGTGATGCACTGTCGGGCAGATGAGCGCGCGGACGTAAGCCCGTCTGATCAATAGCGGCCCTGATTGTTGCCGTTTCACAGAAGGCCAGCAGCGACGGGGGAGTTATCTGTTTATCTGGACTGAATCTGGGAACACGCAGCATGGGTACCATACCGCGCACAGAGCGATCCAGACACGCCAAGAGCTCGTGATCTCTTCTCTCACTCTAGTCCAAGCTACCGGAGCGCAGGAATGAGCGGATGAGAAGAGAAAGACACTGGATGACGCCATGACGCCATCTCGGCTCCCCGGGACAGAGCGCCCCGCACTACCATTTGGAGCCTACGAAACGAGCACAAGTCAGCGAGAACCACTCCTGCGGCCGGCAGCCTGGAGGGAGCGCAGAGGACAACACGGAGACAAAAGAGCCAAGCAGATTCTGTCTAGCGCTACTGAGGGCTTGTTTTGGATGAATTTTGAGCTTGTGGCGGCGTCATGCAAATGTCAGGCGCCGGGATATAGCAATACCGTCCAGCCGTTCTGCGTGCAGATGGCGCACCAGCACTCGTGTATTTGAACTGAAGAGGTTCCCTTCACCTTTCTCTTGGTATTGCTTTAGGACGCGAAGACTCAGCGGGTACCGCGCATTGAGCAGCACACCACAATGCGATCGACGAGACGGGCCGCCTGCCGGACTCATTGAGAAGGTCCTAGCGCATGCAGGACGACAAACGATCTGGCTCGGTGCGAGCGTCTCGGCGAAAAGGTGACCCCCCGATTCAGCTTTTTAGAGCGAAACGTGCTACGCTCTGGCGCGATGTCTAGAGCCAGCCGTATGACCGGTAGAAGAGGAGTTCAGAATCAGAAGGAATGTGTCTGCCCACCGGTGCTGATCCAGCTGGTCGGGTGCGCGCAGGGGTCCACTGTGAGCCGTGACGGGCATGCCAGTACGTCATGAAAAGATCCCAGGCGGTCATTTCGTAAGGTGCAGCAAGGATATGTATACTCCTAAACACTCAGAGGTGGACCGCACGAGAAAGGCGCACCCGGCCAAACAGGAAGGAACCGGGCGGGGTACAGCATAGGCTGTGGAGCGGAATGAGCCACAGATACAAGCGCTTCGCCGGCACGGGTGAGCTTGTGACACACAGAGGCTTTTTCTGTGCTAACTAATTTTCGAGCAGTGTTCTGCTACAACGATGTGTTTGCCAGGCTCCTTTCTCTACGGAAGACCGGTAATCACCTATGGTGCCGGCTCAGGAGACGTGCATGCTGGAGTGTGGGTCGTACTGTTGCGCGACTTGCTCGCCACATTTCGCACGAGAGCTGGCAGATCCTTTCTGTTGCCTCCCGTGTCGCACAGGACCTACAGACATTCCGCAGACTCATCTTTCAAGACAGCCGTCCCTTACGACCGACTCTCAGTCTTGCGTCGGGTTTCCCAGCAGTTCTACCGTCCGCCCGCAGTCAGACCGTCGCTGCTAGCGTCGCTGTTAGCAGTCTTCACTTTCATCACATTTCCTGCGCTGCGCGGAACAAAATTCTTCTCTCCGCGTTCTGAAGGTCTTAGGCCAATTACACGGGGTGGGCTTCGAGGAGATACAAGTGAAAGTGACGCTGCTAGAAGCCGCCAGGAGACCCTTGAGCCAACCATAGGGTCAGGCTGACCCAGTCGGTAGTCCTTACGTACGCGCCTTCGTCAACGTGGTCTGTGGCCGCTTCTTCACGTGCGGTGCAGCAATTGCGCTTTTGCTCTGAGACGCCGGGTGCAAGACTGGTGTCGGGCGTCGCCCCGATTCGCGTGAAGCACCCCTGAATGGGGTTCGACCATCAGCGCCGATGCTGACCTGTCCGCTGACTCGGTGCCACACTCAGGTGGCATGAATATGCAGCGCTTTTTCTTACTCCGTATTTTAGAGACAACTGCTGGAGGACAGAGGCCTCCGCGTGACTGTGCCTTATGAATCCTACATTTTTATAGAGAGCTGGACCAGAACATCGCCTACGAGCCTCCGGCCATAGTCTGCGGTGTGTACGATATGATAGCACTACCCTGGTTCCCCTGAACAGGCGCTGTCTGCTGGTAGACTGTTCAGCAAAGTAGCGCGGCGCACGTGCTCCTGGGGGCTGCGGCTGGGGACAGCAGGGGAGCACGGTAGTTTTTGTGGTACGACAAGACTCAGGCGACCAGCTAATCCCGTGTCAGTGCCTCGCAGGGTTGTCCAGTACACATGCGCGCTCGGTTCACATGATGCTGCGAAAAGTTTGCACTCGGTCTCCCCATGCAGGGTGCGCCCGAATGCTCTGAAGGAATGCTCAGAGATACCGCACTGCATTCTGCCGAGTGCGAATTCCAGGTACAAATTGGTGTATATTACAACACTCAGCGGGGGGAGCAACTCCTTTAGCGGCGGTGCTGTTGTTTCCAGGAAGAAGGCGTGCGAAGCCGCGCAGAGACACTCCACTCTCCACTCCCGAGGAAGTGCTACAGAGAAAAGAGCGACCCGCAGGTGCGCCGGAAAGCTGGAGGGGCTTCCACAAAACACAGGGCCACGCAGACACAAAGGCATCGCACCCCGGTGCACACACGGGTGCTGAACGCACATTCACCCCCGCGGCCGACAAGGCGCGCGCTTTACACCGCCCCCTGTCCGCTCTACCCGTAATTTCGTATGGAGAAAGGGCATGCGCCACAGCGTAGGACGGCCGCGGTCAGTAGCTCAGGCCTAAGAATCTACTGGTAATACGCGCAAGCAAGCATTTCACGATTCCGTGCTGGGACACGCCTGCGTCTGCCGTCGCAAGGCAAGACGTCAAATATTGAGCCGCGGCAGTTGATAGACCGTGCCCGTTGCATTGCTCCGGCGAAGCGTTCTCCTGTGGGTTTGTTGCCAAATGGTACGATTGGCCTCATCGACTCATGTGCAGCTTGCAGCGTGAAGGGTGCGAGGGGATTCCGGGTAAGCCGTACAACCACTCTACGGCAATACCAGCGGAACAGCTCGGGCAGGTCACCCCTTTTTGTTTTTAGTGTGAAGAGTAGCCAGTCTGAATGGCGAGCGCGCACGCTACGCACTCCCCGTCTTCCACGGCGGCATTGGAGGGACTTCTTTTCGCGCTTGCTGGAGCCGCGACAGGCGCATACAGCGGGGCGATATGGATGGTGAGCGGCGCCGAGCCATCTGGCGAGTCTTGTCTCTCCCGGAAATTCGAACCAGCTCATGCTGGCGGAGTCGACTGTCTCGAGAAACCCAGACGGCTCTCTGCGCTGGGGGCGAACCCGCGCGTGCAGAAGAAGGCGGCGTGTAATCGACCGGATCTTTTCTTTTCTTATGTGGCCGGAGCCACGCTTGTATAGTTCCACACGCTCGTGGTTGCACACGTCTACTCATAGAAGGGGACGGAACAATTACGCGTGCACATTTGGGATCGGCACAGCAGTACCTGCTCACCCGTTAACCGTGTCGAAGGCCTGGGGCTCCACACGCTCGTGGTTGCACACGTCTACTCACAGAAGGGGACGGAACAATTACGCGTGCACATTTGGGATCGGCACAGCAGTACCTGCTCACCCGTTAACCGTGTCGAAGGCCGGGGGCTCCATTACTCCGAGCTGGAAGTAAAGAAGGCGTACGTAAAGTTGTTGTCCTGGTAGATGAGCACCCCGGGCAGAGCACGGCCCCGTGGCACACGCACGTTCTCGTCAATAGCCTATGTTAAGCCGTTGCCCTTCCCGGCGGAGAAGAATGTCTGCCTCGTTAGGCGCATTCCCACTTGTCCGCGACTACAGCTTGTCACCCTTCTCTTTACATATAGACTCGGCTTCGTTTGTAACGCCTCTTACCTATTTGTCGCGCTGTTCGCTGTCTACTGCAGAGGAACATGAGCGAGCACCACAATTTCCGCCCCTGGATTCATTGGCCAGCTGGACTGCGCCTGCGGTTGCGACACTGATCGCATCGACAGCGCGAAAAGAAAACCTGGGAGGAGAGAACAGATTTCGTTTACACCAATCTGCGGCCGTTGCTTCCTGCAGGAACACGGAATACGCGCGCTGAGAAGGTCGACGCGGCAGATCAATTTATTTGCGGCAGCTTCCGTGTGCCGGTAACACGTTAAGAGACGCTTAAAAAGGTGCACGCACATTTCTCTCTGCTGCAAGAGCCCCATACCTCCTCAGAGGAGACCACTACCGCGTATCATGCTGCGCACCTGCCGTGTTCTGCTGTGACGACGACCGACAATACTTTGGTTCTTAGGGCCTGTTTCCAATGCGCGAGTGCGCACGGGGCGTCGAAGGGGCTTGAAAACAATTGTGGCTGCAGGCGCGCCCCCTCTGCTGGCGCGGCGGCCTTGCCAGTCGTGTGTCTCCCCGGAAATCCTGGAGCCGACGCGTAGCGGCGATAGAGCACGCCCAGCGAAGACAGGGCCCGCTCAAAATCTGCGGACGTCAGCGCTAATATAAGACGCACGCTGGACAGGCGACAATTGCTACCTCCGAAAGAGGGCATCTATCTGCTCCGCGCATGCGTGTTTCCTTTTGCGCACTTGGGTGCGGCAGCCAGATGCACGCCGCAGCCGGCCCTGTGGCAGTCGCGGTCCACCCTCGACGGAGAGACAGAGGCGATGCTGCCACACAAGGGCGGGTAAAAGTTTCACCACCCGTAGGGCCGGACTACGCTAGACTACACCGTAGCATCAGTGTTGCCTATGACACGGAGAACCTCGCTGCGTGCTAACAGAGTCGGTTGAAGGCGACATCAACAGCGTCGTGGCGGTCCGCGGAACGTCTGGGAGGCACAGCAACACGATTCCCATGGCAAAGTACACCAGGCGGGGTGCATACATGATTGCGATCTGCGCTTGACAGTCTCAGCAATCCGGAGAACTGCCACTGAACAAGGACAACGATCACGTCGCCTTCCCGTCTAATAGAGCTGAAAGCGTGACACAGGCTGCGTGGTGCTCCGGTCCTAGCGCTGTGTGTACCCGTGTACTATGCAGGCTGTGCGGCCCGCCCTTACCCCAGCTGGCCACGTGCGTGAGCCAAGCACCACTATTGGACAGTAGCATGGGGTGTTTCAACTTTCATGGTGAGAGATTGCCAGCGCAGAGAACCCTGACTGGTGAAGGTGGAGCACCCCTCCCAGCTGCCCGCAGCTCATCTGTCACACAAGCCTGCTCCACAGGCCGCATCAACACCAGCCTGGAGCGTGTGGCGGGGTTGTGGGCTCTAGGCACGACTCCCCTCTTCAGCGCCGGATTTATCATAGCTTCTACGCTGTTCAACCGGGTTTCGCCGGCAACATACGTTCACATCGTTAGGACAGGCACAAGCGGATTGATCAGAGGAGCAGGACGTTCAGGCCTATAACAAAACAATTGGGCGCAGCGGCATCGCGTCTACTGCAGAGCTGCCTGCACCTTAAGGTCAGCCCAATGACGGCTTCTCACAAGTTAAGAGAGCAGATGCCGTGCGCTTGAGTAAATTGTGGGGGTCTGTCCACGAAAGCGGGTGGACGGCAATATAACACGTTGATCGTTTCTCTGCTCTGCAGCTTCAGCGTCGCCGGGCTCCCATGCGTTGTTACCCTCCAAGTGGGCGGGTAGGGCGCCCACTGACACGAGCCTCGTGAAGCTCTTCCAAGCCAGGATACATCGGGTCAAGACTAGCGCGGGCAAGCCGCTTGTTTTCGATGCTTTCAGAGCACCGTCGGCGTGGTTATCAGGCGTCTTCTGCGTGCCAGTATATGCATGGTCTGTTCAGGAGAAGACGCAGAAGGGTCACGACGTGGTACAAAGACAGGAGCTGCCGCGAGCTGCGTTGAAACCGGCGGTGCTTACGGGGGCTCTTCTACCTTTACCCGTGTGCCTACAGAGCCGAAGAACTAACGGCACGCACAACCCCGCACAGCTGGCGATAGCAATTGTGAAAGGCCCGCCACGCAGAGTAGCAAAGGTGCGCTCGCCCACACTCATTCAGGTTGCACTGGCAACGAACTGTACGCAGGAAGACGTGGTCTGACGACCCCCTCCGTCAAGGCCGGGTTCGCACGCCGTTCGTAGCTCGCCGCAGCCCGGCCTGCCGGGAGGCTGAGAAGGTCGACGGCGCCAACACTATGTTGTACACCGTATCGCACTTCCTCCGGTTCAGTATATAGTCACCGGTATGTTCGTCACGTTGATGGATGCGACTGCGGTAGCGGGCTTGCAGCAGCAATACTCGGTTGCGCTTTGGGCCTTCGCCGCCGGACTTCTGTGGCCGGCACATCAGATAGGATAGCTCTCCCCACGTGGACTGAGCGAACACCAGAGACCGTCTGGCACAATGTGGTGGTAACGGTAAGCACGCTCTGTGATAAAACTAGTAGCGCACGACGGACGGACCCACAATATGAAGCCCCTTTGGTTCGCACACCTACCTCACGTGCGCCGTGAGGGGCCCATCCTCACAGTAAAGGGGCGGCAAAGTTACCGTCGAAGACACCGGGGCGTCCGCGAAGGCGTGCGATGGCATAGGATGCGCGTGCAAGTCGTGGTAAGATGCTGCAGTGTGCTGGGGAAGCAACTTGCGCTGCAGACAGGCACCAAGGGAGGCATCTGTCGTTGACTCGTGGCTTTGAAATCCAGACGATTCGCCGACGCGTCGCGTGCAGCTCTCAAACAGAGTGCCCGTCGCGCTCAGCTGCCTAATGGCTTTCCAGAAGCAACAGCGTACTGCTAGACGTCGAGCTGCTGCCTCTGCGACGGAAGCGCGGACGCGGGAGTGCCAAGAATACGCAGGCGCACCTGTCTCAGTACCCATCACTCTTGCCGGCACGGGCCTGGTAATTGCGCGTTGATTCTGCATCAGCGATTTGCCTTCATGGTAATGTCCAGCCAACGGCCATTCCAGTTGAACGGAGGACTACACTCTGCCCCGGCCTCATAGAAACACCACAGCGTATCGTTAAGCACGGACGCCGCGGCATGTTTTGTCAAGCAGAGGCGCGTCGTGCAGGGGCGTTGAGAAAAGCGCAGCGCCGTGTGCTAACGCGCGTCACACCCTGCGGCTAGACGGCGGCGCTTTCGTTCAGCGGAGGGACAGGCCCAGGACACAGCCCCGGAGAGCGGTGGTAAGGTATCACGCAGTTCTAAGGCTCTATTCTGCACGTTGGCGTCGCACTCTTTTGCCGCCGAAGCCGCGTAACACGCGTAGCAGGAACCAGGGGCCGAACGCTGAACAGAAGGAGCCAGAGGGAAACAGGCAGGCGATGGTGGCCTCCTCTGCAGCACGTGCCTCGGCTAGGTGTTACTCGGGCGGAGCACTGCCTAGGGCCTTCCAGCCTGAGAAACTGGCTTCTGCCGTTTCTTTTTGAGTCTCTCCGGGATGAGGTAGCCCTCAGCAGCGCGACGAAGGTACGGCACCGGCGCCGCAGCGCAGCGTGGTGCGTGTAAGGGCCCTCTGGCAATCGACCATGAATGTAAGAAGCGACATGAATCTGTCATGCGGCTTCCGGTCATGTGGGTTCCGGCGACAGACGTAATGAGAGCCTTTAGCTTGTCATGCTGCTAAAACACCACCCCCCGCACGGACGGCACCCGGAGTTCTCGCACGTTCGTCGCACAGTCCAGCGCAGATATATGCGCCACACCCAAGGTTGGCCTGAGCCTGGATAGTGTACAGTCATCTCCCATGTGCCACAGATCCCCGGTCTAAACCGTTGCACGCTGCGCCCACGCGGCCTGACGAGAGGAGCGCCGAACGTGCTACGCACTCTGGATTGCATCCCGCGTGCAGTCCGTGCCGCCTGCGGAGCTCTTAGCCCGCAACACTTCTGCAAGCGCTCGACTAACGATGTCCTAGGATGCCTTAAGGCTTGTGGAGCGTCGGTTCCAGGAGCCCCCACGTGAGGCTTCCTGCCCGGACCCCGACGACGGTACCGCAAACCCTGTGCGTATATCAGCAGGGTTGGTAGGCTACGTGTCTACGGCATGAGGACCATTTCCCACCGTGTCTGCGCCCCACTTCCTTTGTCATGGTTCGTACTCGCTGCCGAGGCGGGGCGGCACACCCCGAGAAGAAAAGCAGTCGCTCTAATGTCTAGAGCATGAATCTTCACACACGGTCGAGGGGAGTTCCACGGAGCTACGCTTTGCCCCTGTTAGCGACGTGGCAGGGCCTCAGTACCGTGTTTCTTGTTGAAGCAGTACCACCATGTGACAGAAGCTGGTACAAGTAGCCGGCGCCACCAAGTCGCGCATGAGTCAAAGGCTGGCCGTCTCACCAAAGGCATCGCTGGCCGGAAGCAGCAGCAGTACAAAACGTGAAAGATCCTCAGGAGCGAAGATGCTGGTGGCAGCCTGTGCCGTGCTCGCGAGAACCTTGAATAGGAATGTTTACTACGTCGCGCACGGAAGTGACATCATTGGCCGACTCTCCCCAGCTTGTCGGCCACGCTGTTCTTAATGCAGTGTACGATGCTTGCTGGTAGTGACCTGAGGAGTACGGGCAGAGAAGCACGTTAGCAGAACATCTACACCAGGGCGAACAACGAGGTCAGGACCGGATGCGCTGTCACTCTGCACCGCATCCCTGTCACAGGGGCACATATGAGACGGCCGGGTTTCTAACTCTTTTCGAAGTTAGTGCAGGCGCTTCCTTAAGAAGGGTGCTAGCCCGCAGGTGTCACTCCCACAGAGCGTCCGGTAACGCCGCCGGAATGCAAGCATGTCACAGCCCCGCCACATAATTTCAGTTGTAGTGCAGCCGGAAAGTGAGTCTAGCAAAAGAGTCTCGATCTTCGTTACCACGGTCCTCCGGCGTGCGGGCGCTTGAAATCTGCATGAACGTATCTCGGCGAGCGGCAGAGATCTTACGAAGACTTTTCGCCGCCGCGCGAGACGCCCTGGTAAATACTTCCCGCCGGGACCAACACACTTTCCCGGAAAGCGCGCAGCGTTGGAGCTGCGTATTCTGGCGCAGCGGCCGTCTTCCGCGGAAAGAGCTGTTCCATTTCCATGTCGAGAGGGGCACGACGAACCTAGTGCACCACTGCAGATGCTGACCCAGGAGGATCCATACTTCACCGTGCACGCATGCGGCATGCTACCTTTCGTTGGCCACGCCGTTACGAAGCCTTCCCGCTTGCTGGACTGCCCCCGCCCCCGCCTGCGCAACAGCAAGCCTCTCTCGCGCCTACGTGGGGGAGAGGGTCCTCGTTCGAAACGCATAAGATTCTGCCCTCTGGTGTTAGTTGCCAGCCGTAGTAAGACGAAAAAAATCTTCTCCCCTCGGCGGTAGCATGCAAGTACCCGACCGCACCACATGCCCCTGAGCGCACTACGCGTGTATGCACGTGCTGTTGTCCAGCGAAGTTGGAACGCTCTACCAACGGAGTTGGCGTGTCAAACGGAAGAGCGTGCCGCCACAGTCGTTGACGCGCGGAACCAGAAGAAAGAGGCCTTGCTGGAACACGTGCGGATGGTACACCACAGTCGAGAGAGGCTACCGAACGTGGAAATTACGCCGCGGCCCCTAAGTCAACTTCGCTCTCCTGGAGAGCGTTCTCGGCGTCCTCGTTTGGTCTAGCTCCGCCGGAGGAAATCGCATCACACGCCATCGAGTACGCAGTACGGCGGATCTTTTCAGATGAGGTCCCCCAAACTAGGACATACATGTGAGTCTATGAGTATCGCTTTGATCGGCGCGCGGTGAAAATGCAGAAGCACAGTGCTCTGCGCCATGTTTGCCCGAATGTACCTGTTTGGCGGCCTGGCAGGAGGCGCAGAGCCACGAGGACACCTCGGGGTGTCCCTGCACTGGGCTCATATGGATACTTCGCCCAGTACCGGCGGGGCGAAATGCATAACGAAGTCTGGCACTAGCCACACCGGCCCATCTACACGAGAAAGGTAGTGCAGCGCATGGCAGGAAGCATGGTTAGTGCCGTCTGAACATATCAGGTACTCTGCTTGCTTCCGCAAGCGACTGCGACGTCATTGATCAGCCATTGATCAGGCTGTAGTTCTGTGGGTACTGCCTCACGAGGACCACGACGCTAACCTGGCCTACCTTCCTACCGCGCCCGGCCAGTGTCGAGGATTCTCGGCAAATCCATTCAATAGCTTCTTGCAGGTGGTCTTCACACGGAGTTGGAATTCTGCACGGGCGCGCACCGCACGTGCAAAGCTAGTTGTTTCGCTTTCTTGTTCCATGAGAGGAAGCTTGTATCACTGAGCGAGCCTCAAGTCCTGAGATGCGCAGTAAGCAGGTGTATCGCAATTCAGGCCGTACGCTTCATGTCGAACGGCATGGCTCCCACACAAAAGCCGTCAAACGCCGCAAGAAGCGAAGCGGCACCGTCAGACCCGTGCGCGCTTCAGCAGAGGGTGAGGGTCAGGTCTTCACCAGCAGTCCCACGCAGACAACAGAGGAATAGTGAGGGCAGCACCATACCTCCATGTCCACAAGCGCAGAGAACGGATACAAGCGGCCCGAGGCTGAAAGCGGCACACGTACACTGCGGGGCGGCACGCAAGAGCGTAGCCGCCTCCATAGACCCAAACCACGTCTAAGCTCCCAGATCCCATGCAGCCACAACTGCTCCTCATCGTGTGTCAAGAGTGTCGCGCAGGACGACTGCACTGAATGACTCTGCACGTCTCTGCTCACCGCCCGACTAGCGCATTCGCATACTCGGAACGAGACGCCACCAGGCTGCGTCCGCACTGTTCGCCGCCGGGCCGCCTCGTCCAACATGCATAGAGGCGTGCTTGAATATTCACGTCGTATAATCTTCCACACTTTCTCTATGTTAGAATTTCCCAACGCGCTGCAACGGAAGTTGTGGGTGGCACGGCTTTACGGCTTGTGTAGATCACATCGTCGACCAACGCCTGCGTCCGCGGTCGCGCCCGAGCGTCTGCTCTGGTGAGCGGGCGCGGAGCTGCGCGTGCTTGACTGAGCACGAGCGACCGGGTATCGCTCTCACACCGTAGTCTATTGGGGGGTCATTGACGTAAGCAACTCTACTGGCGCCGTCTTTTCGCGCGTCCTCCCCCGTGGGGGTCTTACCGGCTAGGTGAGTCATCCTAGTCGCTGTGTGCGTCTGAGCGTATAAACGGCTACACGTGCTGGTGAAGCGTAAGTCTGTGAAGCGCAAGGTATTTCACGTCCGTAGGGTTTACTAAGGGCGTGTACCTCGGCGGGACCGGGAAGCGTAATACTGGCTATGTCGCTTATTGCAGGATGCACCGTAACTGGTCTAATAGAGGTGGCCCAGCAGCCCGGCATGCCGGCTGCGGCAGGCGGGCGGGTTATCCAGCGTCATTTCCCTCATGTATCTTCTACTAGTACGGCGGCGAAAGTGCGCTACTAGACACCGGGGCTACCGAGGCGTGTTCTAGGGTTTTAAGGGGGGACAGTGTACCTAGAGCCAGCGAGCAGTATTTGTTACATGGGGCTGAAGCGAGCTAGAGGGACTTCGCGCAGTGAGGCTGGCCGCGGAGAGACGCAGCACCACTCTCACAAACTTGAGCACTCCCTCGGTGCTGCCCGTCAGTGACGCCAGCGCTTTTCTGCTCGACATGAAGCCCCGGCGAGCCAAGCGCTCCTGCCTATACGCCCTACAAGCAGTGTCTACCGCTCCGACGCTGGTAGCTGCGCGCAACTCTTGTGAGCGAGTTTGACGAAGACGCGAAGCTAGATGCACGACTGTAGGGCACACGACTCCCTTTTAGAAGTCCGTGGTGACGGACGTGTCCGTTAATACGAGTTCGCCATAGGCACCTCTGTGAGCTCTTACATATAAAGTGTGTACTGCCTGGAATCGGATTTGTCGCTGCGCGTCTGAAAACGGGTGCTGGGAAGCGGAATTCTTGTTTCGAAGTCGGTAGGGTGCGTTGCGTTGGCGCTGCTCAACGTGAAGAGCCGCCTTTACGGTGCGCCCACTGGCAACCGTCAAGATCGGAGGCAATTTGTTTTCGCATTATTGTGATCTACTCTAATACTTCAGAGCTCCCACGTACCACAACCTCCTTCGAGCTGTGCGGCGCAGCTCGTGACACCAACCCTCATGTACGGATTTGGGCTGTGGCCAGCGGCCCCCCGCCTTGCGGGGGGGACCGATTGCGTACTGTCCGCACAAAAAAAGAGCCACAACCCCGTAATCGGTGCTCGGCACCAGAGCAACCGCAATAGCAACCGATGCGGCTTGAGTGTATATGGAGCATCCTCTGCGCGCCTGCTTGCAGCAACGCATGAAACCCTTGTGTCCACTGCAGAACGCGTGGATGTCGCCGCTGTGGCACCCCCTGAAAGAGCGTGCCGGGGGATGACAGGAGATAGTTCACGATTACAGGAAGCAGAGGGATTGCCCGCTCGGGATGGACATGGAAGAGGAGAGGGTGAATCCGCAGCGAACGTTGGCGGCTGTGCGAAGCAGCACGTGCTGCGTAGTGATACAGTCCCACTTCGCAGCATTCCAGCGTTGCAAGGCGAGCAGCCGCGTGCCAAGGAGCGTACTGCAGCAGACAAAGCTGCGGGTGCCAATGCGCGGCTCGTACCACTGTTCAACCCGGAAGAGACGGAAGACGGGCCTGCGTGCGCGTGTTTGCGGGCTTTAGAGCCGTACACGGTTTTGTGCTGCAAACAAGACACGTATGTCGGCAGCTACTTCCTCATAAACAGAGAAGCTCAAGGCGAGATTCTCGGCAGCCCTACGCTGCTCTGTCCCAGTGTCGGCGTGCCTGCCGATGGGGCAATCCAGCGGGCACCACAGCCGCAGCGGGAAGCCGTGTGTCCTGGAGTTTTGTTGTGCCAGACGACAAGTCAACCAGAAAGGCCTCCACTGAGGAAGTCGGCAAATTGCTCCCTGCCGAACGCGGAAGGCCAGAGAATAGCGCC
>SJYA01004475.1:20273-31874 GCA_006410615.1 Neotragus moschatus
ATTCAATAAAGAAACCTTGTGCATTTTGCAAGCATAGCTGCTAAGGCTCATCATATTGTTTGCGGAAAGGGAGCACGCGTGGGTGTAGTTGTTGTCACTAAGCGCACGCAAGATGCCCGCGGCACGCTGGCTGTACACGCAAGACCTCCAAGGCGATCTCCTGCTTGGTGCTCTCTGGACGAAATGCAGGCACCTCCGTAGTCAGCGGTCCCGACAGACTGACCACATACAAGAGAAACTACGAATAGGCGTATAGCCCACGCCAGTATGCGCACGCGTTGTCCAGGGTGCACGGTGCCGCACTAGATCACAGTGGGGAGCTTACTGGGCAGGTCTTTGGCGCAGTGCATCGTGGAAGGCTGCCGGGCTTCTCTGATTGAGGTAGTGGCAGTAGGCAGTCTTCGCAAACGGTGTGGACGCACGGCAGAAACGTTATAGGGCAGGCTGGCACTGCGGGCGCACAACAGACACTCTACCCGTAAATGGTGCACGCGATAGTCAGTACAAAGCCACAGACGTGGGAGGTGCCTCTTGCAACGCTAATACGGATCCGTTGTGCCACCGCTGTATCGCAACGCACGCGTAAGCTGCTGCAGCAGGTCACATACACTTCAAAACCGCCTGAGATCTAGTGTTTCGCAGAAGGGGCAGAACTACAATGTATGCAAATATATACACCTGCGGGGCTGCACTGTCAACGTAGTAAGCACCCCGGCCGTCACTTACACACTTATCTCTAAGTGCTAGCTCCGCCGGCGGCGCCGTCCGCAGAGCCCGGAGAGGGGCCACCAGCAGTCTCGTGAAGAACACGACGGGGCGCGGCGTGCTGGAAGACATGTAACAGCTTGTTATTGCCCCGGCTGACGAAGGTACGCTCGCGTGGCTGTTGCCAGCTACCGTGTGTACAGACGACTTTGCACCTCTCTCGACAGTTTTGCGCCCGTCTGAGTTTCGCTTGTACGCGCGAAACTCAGACGAGCGCAAAACTGTCGAGAGAGCTGCAAAGTTGTTTGTACAAGCGGAAACGTGGGGTTGGTTCCCTAAAGACGATACGCCTAGACAAAGGGGAAGCTCTCGAGTAAAATCAGCAGGTGTCTGCGTGGTTATTGAGCGCTTTGCACTCTCTGTATGCAACTTGGGTGAGGACGAACAGGGAGAACAACGCCGCGTAGCTGTGCATTCTCCGCTCCCGTATACGCGCGTTTCACTTGCACAGGAAGCCCACACAAGGTACACGTGCGTGCCCTACACGAACCCCTGAAGATGAGGCAACCCGTTTACGGGCATGCTGCTCGAAGAAGACAGCAGACCTCTAGCACAAGCAGCTATAGTTTGTTGTGGTTATTATCTTGCGGATACACACCGACACACCCATCTGACTGTGCAAGTAGACATCGCGCGCATGTCAGTATAAGCGTATGTGTGCGGAGCTGAGCATAAAGCATGTGCACTTGCGACGAGCAACCGAGTAGGCAGTAGCTCTGCGCCAACACAGCAGCGTGGGAAGCCGGACGATCAGAGGGCTACGTCCGCTGCAGCTGGAGTTGTCCACCTGCAAACCTCGCGTCCTCCTGCCCAGTTCCGATGTGTAGTCGCTTTTCCCTGCCGATGACCTTCGAAGGCACCGGCCGCTTCCAGAGTGCACTCACCCTGCAAGCATATTGCGCAGCATAAGTGATCCTCTATTGCCCGGGTTCTTCTCGATAACCTGGACATAAGGGCCGCAGGATTCGCAGGCACACGAACGGTGCTCCTTGGAATTTGATGTAGCAGGCTCAAACTTGCGCGAGTTCCTGCCCAGCAGTGTGCAAACCTGTGTACTCATGTTCTGCAGCGTCTGTGTCATGCGGTAGTCAGACGCTGAGGCGCCGAGGCAGACTGGCGCAGCGGTGCGCCGTCGAGCATTAGACTATCGGGGGGTGTCACATCGTCCTTAAGAGCTCTCTACGCATCGCAGCTCAGTTTTCTATGACGCTTGTTTCGGCATCAAGACGTGATTTCTACTTAACTTGTGCAGACAGTTCACTGCTCGCGTACATGCGTTGCTCTGCAGATATATGGCTGGCCGCAACCCCTGGAAGCACAGTGAGCATAGTTATCTAGATACCGCTGCACCTGAACATACGTCTCAGAGCTCAGCCGGTGTCACCGTTTTTACCGTCGAACGCATACGCATGAAAAGAAGCGCTTTGTCCTGTTTACATGCACAGAGTCTTCCTTTGTGCTTTTCACATGTGTGTACACACATGATCACATGAGAGAGCTTCACGTAGCAAGTATAGTCATGATGTTGGCGCTCCTCAAATTACACGCGTATGCGCACATAATTGCATCAGAGAGCCTCATGTAGCATAAATACCCGTGATGGCGCACCGCCCGCGATACATGGAGGGAGTGTGCGCAGATTTCCTTGCAGGTCGGGCGCCCCCGGTACACTCGCTGAATCAGCGAGAAACTACGGCCGCTTTACGCCAATGGCCCTTCCTGGTCCAGGTTGGGGCAGTGCACATGGAGACAAGCTACGAGCATATAAAGATGAGCGTAGGGGCACGCGATCGGTTTTCCAACCCACGAGGCCCCTGTCAAACAAGGTGTAATTAGTGGACGCTAATAGCTTTCCGCGAGTACTGGCAATCCTATTGAGCTGCATTCGGCTGCCGAGGGCAGCCTCGTGACCACCTGCCTAGGTGATTCTCTAACGGACACACCTGAGCCACACTACCTGCAGAAACTCGCATAGCCCGGCGACGCTGAAAACTATTCGTGAAACCCCGGCAAGATCGCATTTACAAGTGCCAGCGCACTGATATATGGTACATATATATAAGTTCGCCTTGTTCGAAGGCCCTTGATTTCCCTAGGTCAGCATAAAGAGTTCGTACAATGATGCACGCGATATGGGATAGCTGCCTTGTTGATGACCAAAGCTGCTACGACTGTTTATTACACGAGTTAGTGTGGTCAGAACCCCTAATTACTATTCCACGTGTACGTTTGTACAACATACGGGTTTGCTGGAGAGACCTGCCGCCATCATCTCGCCCACAGAAGTGTATGCGCGCGTCTGCTGTCCTGTTACAACCGAACAGAGGGTAACGGATGTCAGCGCACAACTGCGTAGGGAAGGCTTCTCATACAGTTCGCTGCCGCACATTGCTGCCAGGGTCTTCGGCCTGTGCTTTTGCAGGCACATTTCTCGGGAGAAGTGAAGCAGTCGCGCACGAGGCAGGCCGTGACGCTTGCTGGCGCTGTGGTAAAATGCGCAACTATTCAAGCAACCTCAAGAATTCTGTGCTGAGGAGTGCACTTTTCTGCGATGCCCTGCTGAGAAGCTGTATTAAAGAGTGCGTTGGGGTACGCGGACATAGCGGCGGCGATGCACAATAGCTACGCGCTCGGTAGACGCTCTCGAATGAGCTCGTTTGCAGAGGGATGCAGCGGACATGTAGCCAAAGTATACCCTTCGTCGGGACGCGCGCTCACTCCATAAACATCATCTGGTAGACCAGTAATTCGTCTAGCTTCTGCTTCAGCTCTTGGACGCGCGCGAGTCGCTCGGTCACCTACACGCAGAGAAATGTAAATCTTCCAGCGTCACCTGCTTCTCAGTCACTTAATGCTAGTCGACGAGCACCTGCCCCTGTAGTCTACCCTACGCGTGCACGTGCTAACCATAAAATGCCGGATCCGCACATGCTTTGAAGCGCTGCGGTTCCGCGTGCGCCCACGACGTGTGCTTTTTGCCCCCGCGCAACCGCGAGATATAGCAGTTTTCCATGCCTGTACCTGCCGTGAAAAAAGCGGGCGCATTATGAGTAGAGACTACAATGTTCTGTTCCCGGGCAACGCTTCCACATTGCCAGCAGACGTTGTTGTGGACCGGAACGACCTTTTTTAAAAAACCTAGAAGGCTTGCTGACGCGCCTGCTACACACCTCCCGTTCTCGACAGGCGCGCGAGCGTGAATTGCTACTAGCAGTCTGGAGTGTTCGAAAGAGAACCGGCAGGACGTAATATTGCGCTTGACACTACCAATGCAGAGCATATGCGTACCTCGCTCTACAGTCTCAGGTTCAACGATCAAGTATCCGTGCACCCACGTGTGACTGAATACCAATGAGGCACACTCTAACAGGGGACGGCTTCGAAATGTCGACTGCAACTACGGTGTGTCTTCAAGGAGCTGGCTTTTGGTCGAGTGACAGAAATTCCAGTTTCCGCCTGCTAGTACACGTTGCTCCGCCATTGTGTCTCTGCCAGCGAAGCCTCAGATACTCGTCGGCCGCGTTATGTTCGTATGATTTTTTTCATTATCGCCCTCCGCCTAGAGAGTTGTCCGAAGCGGAGAGTCATTCTCAGCTTCACAACGAGGTGGCACTCCGAGGCACACTTTGGTGGCACGGATGGTCAGGCTTCTTCTGAAAGGATAGGCGCTCCAGTGTGGCCGAGAAGATGGAAGGGGAGATGCCGCGCTCATCACATTGCACCCGGTATGCTCTCCCGTGTGGCTGTCTAGCTGGGGAAAAGTGTACGTCTGTGCAGAGCCAGCCGAGAAGTGGAGTTACCTCGCAAGCGGCCATAAGGGACCTTTCGCACCAAGTCCTTTCCCGTGCTTCTGCAGCCGCGATCAGCGCCGCGCAGTGGGTCGCTTCTTGCTGCCTTAGATGCTAAAATGATTCACGCCCACACCACAATCGTCCGAAACTCACCTGTAACCGGCTGCGATGCTCTGCGGGGATAAGCCTGTGACAATGTATTCGTCACCAAGGGAGCAGCTGCGACGAAACGTCATGCTAGACAAGCTGAGCTGAGCAACAGTCATCACTAGACGAAGAGACCTCTGCATATGTAGGAACATTCCACTTCTGCAGCAACATGAGACACGAAACTCATAGGAACTATCGGCGTACACTAGACTTCATAATGCGCCGTTCCAATCTGGCAATTTCTTTCTCATGGTCTGAATTCTGCGAGGCAAGCTGCATCGCATGCGCTCGCTGCATGGTCGCCAGGTTCTCGTGTTCTTGTTCACGCTCCAGACGAAGCTTTTTCACAGTCTTCTCCAGCGCGTGCACTTCACCATCGCGCCGCCGGAGCTCGGTACTCATGAACGCGCTGTGTTTCTCCAGGACCTCAAGTTTGTTTCCCAGACGCTCAATCTGAGACGAAACCAGGGCGAGAACAGCTATGCTTCACTTTAGAATTCGATGCTAGTACAGCGCAAACGCGCGATATCCTGTGATCGCGCCCCGCTGGCCTCGGCGAGTGCTGCTGCGCATGGAACGACCAGTCATTGCTGTGGCATATTCGTCGGGAAGTCCGGCCCCGAACTCATGCATGTATGTTGTAGAGAGAGCTGGAGATAGAGCGAAAGAGACTTTTTAGATAAAGAGATGAGCCTTTTGCACCCGTGACGCTTGTGTGTATGTTCGTTCTCAGATGCGGCTTCCTTAGTTCCAGTGTACGAAAGTTTTCTTGTGTACAGACTCCACCGGGGATCTCGGCGGCTACAGCTGAAAATGTTTGCTGGGTCACATATGCGGATTCCTCAGTCGGAATGCACGGGAGTCCCCGTGTGTGTAGACGCTAGCGGAGGAGGCAGCAGGACAGCCGAGAACGAGTGCAACAACCAGAGCCTTCCAACTCATGAGTGCACAACGTTGCTCTCCCCTGCATAAAAATGGGAACGGGCACAAGTCCATCTTTTTCCTGTTGGGGCGTCCGGAATCATGCGGTGGCGCGAACGATTGCTCACGCGGTCCACCTGTTCCATCCTTCTCTTGTACGAAGCTGATGAAGCGGCTTTCCGCCTACGCCAGATGGGTGTGCCCTTGCTACGCTGGTACGTGCGAAACATGTACAGGGCCGCTCACAAGCAATTACAGACTGCACCGTGCGGGATAGCCCGGTTGTCCCTCTGCAGGACAGCGACTGCTGAACCCGAGAGTGCTGCGGCGGCAGCGTGAAGCTCTATTTCACACTTCTGCGCGCTGCCGCTAGGCCCGGACGTGCGTAGCGTGTCATGCTAGTGCAAAAGAGGCTCGATTACCTGCATGTGCGCAGCTCCCAATTTTTTAAGACAGGGTGACGGCGGAAACCAGGGCGAGTGTGCGGAGGCCTGAGTGCGTGTGTGCGTAAGCCAGCTTCCCCAACGGAGCTTGCCGCTGCCCGCTGTGCGGCGCTGAATCGTTACCGCGCTGCGATTTCCAGTCTTTTCTTAGGGGTAAGCAATTACAAGTATGACGTATATATATATATCTATCGGTAAAGACCCAAATGCGTTCTCCAGCGCCCCGCTGCAGCAAACGGTGTAATCTGAACCATCGTCCGGCTCCTACGGAGCAGTGACTGGAGCGGTAGCGTGCTGTCCTACGCAGCCTCGATCGCTCACCTCGCGTGCGGAGGCTTGCTCCTTGTCTTCGTAGGCCATGAGGATTCGGTTCACCGTCTGCAACAAAGGTACACATATACCCGGGGAGGCGGGGCGCGAAGCTGTGCTGCTTCTCCGTCGCGGGGCGCCTTCAACGTGGTCGTGAATTGTACGTGACAGACGCATAAGTGAACTCCGCTCGCGAGGCCAAAGCGGAAATGTTACAGCATGCGCTATGAGTGCCGTCAAGATAGCGTGCGTTGTCCAGAATGTGTTTTGTGGAGACAGCTGTTGTAGTGCCATCCTGGCTGAGAAAATTACGAGCTTTTCAGGCAGTACGGTATAGGCTCTCCTACCACCGAAACCACCAAAAAGGTTTTTCCTGCTTAGGCACTTTCGTGCTCGCATCAGAACGCCCTATGCAGCCTCCTTTTGCAATAACATACTAGGTCTTCAACCCAGCACCACTACGCTGTATTGTTCTCCTACCTCGTAAGCATGCATACTATGTGCTTGCTCTGTTTCGCGCGTACATGACAAGCGAAACAGCGGTTTGCGCTGAGCTATTTAAATCGCCACATGAGGAGGCTTTGCAGCCGAGGGAGGGACCTTTCCTGCTGATAGACAGGATGCAACGCTTTCCGCAGGGATATCAGCTGCTGTCAAACCGACGCGCATACACAGCGTCAGTGCTAACAACTACTTGCAGGTCTTCCTCGTGTTTGACAGCTGTAGTTTACCGGTATCCTGCACCAGATGAAATCGAGGTGCATTACCACTTCCGCGTCTCTCTGCGCACACGGACGGCACGCTTTCAGCGCTTTGACTATGCTCTTCTATGACACGCCATCTTCCTGGCTCACTTGTTCTTTCTCTTCTTCTACGAGCACTCTTCGCAGGGGGCTTGCACGAGCCATGAGCTGCCTTTCATTTTCGCGCTCTACGCGTTTGCATGCTGAAGTCGACTCCCGGCGGGACTGCGGCTGCGGTCCGGTCACTGGTCTGCCAGACCGCTTTCGGTTGTAGTTACTCATATCCCTGTGCACAACACGACGTGGGGCGCCTTTCTCGTGGGGCTCTTTTCTGTCGCCGGCCGCCGAAATCTGTTTTGCTAAGGCGCCCGGAAAGTCTCCACGAGAGAGAGGGAAGGTGCTGCTGTTATCTCGTACAAAACACATAGGCATTTTCACAGCGGACCCGAAGGCTGCCCTTGATACGCGTGACGACCTCGAACTCTCGTCGGGAATGTTCTTCTGCAAAGTAGTCGACGCACTTTGTGTCGTACATTGGCTGCTTGTGACTGAACCGCGAATGGCGCCTTCCCCGGCAGAAGCCAGAGCTCCAACTTTCATCTCTTCGATCTGTCCCCGAAGATGTGTTATGACGCGGCTGGCAACCGCTTGCAGTTTCTTCAGCCAGCAAATCTCACTTTCTTGTTGCCTGACTATAGCCTTCAAGCTTTCAAGGTGCTCGTGCACAAACAACAGCGCAAAATCCCGCTGGTCTATTTCAGCTTGACGCAGGTGAATCTGGTGCTGCAGATCAAGCAGCACCGTGGCCGGGGCATCATCGTCCTCGTTTGAACATGAGTCGTGGGTGTTACTAGAGTCACGCATCGTGCCGCAGAGTAACCTTCACTTAAAAGAAGAACTCTGCATACTAACGATGGCAGATGCAGACACACGACGCGTTCACACGGCTGCGTGTACAATGTAGAAACTTTCAATACCTCGTCAGGGAAAGCCAGCACTGCTCTTATTTACCATCGCTGGAAGACTTTGAGCGGCGTCAGGCAGACTATGTGCCTCCCCGCGATCAGAGTCTGTGTCCGGCTCCACCAGTTCATGTGCGCGAAGAACAGTGGACGTCATCTCCGCGTACATGAAAGCACTATGCTGCTGCTGCAGGGCTTTGAACCTAGCGCGGATTACCTACGAGAAGCCCTACAAAGCCAGCGAGTACACTTAGGCAACTGGGACTAGCTGCTAGCTGGAAGGCGAAGTACAGTGGCTTGAGCGCCAGCGCAGTATACGCTCGCGCGATCGACAGAAGCTGGTGAGCGCGTTCATTTACCTGAAGCTGGACTGATTCCCGCAGCGTGTATAGAAGAAAATGCTGGACCGGCATACGCACAGGAGGAGTCAAGCGCACGGTATTCTCAGATCGTATATCTTTCTGCGCGGCTGCTGGCTCGGAGATCAGCATCGACAGCGAGTCGCCACATCATCGCAAAAAAGACGCGTCGATGCTCCGATACGTCCCGTGGCCCATCCGTCCTCTGCGCTTAAAACAGAAGATAAGCAGGATAGCCCCTGTGCGGGATGCTTTGGTGGGCCGGCCGCACACGAGATTGTACGTTTGTGAGGAGGTTCACGTGCCTTCATGTGCGCTACCACGATGCATCGGCCAGTGCACCGTTACAAGCTGCTGAGGTCTGTAGATACCGCATGCCACCACACGCGATTGAACGCGTCCACGCCGCATGCACGTATAAGTGGACTTCCATCGGTAAACGTTCGACGCAGGCGGCAGGACTGCGCTCGATAGAAGGCTGCCCCTTTAGAACCGTCCACTGGCGCGCAGCTCCAGTCTACCAGACGCCCGTGCGTTCGTAGGTACAGCTCTGAAGATGACCCCACTAGACTTGATTTTCTTCAATTGACAGTTTCGCTCCCCGACGAGATTCTGGTGCATTGCGCGCGCGAAGGTCGCGCGGCAGCCCCTTGCGGTCTGACGTGATGACAGTTCCGCCATACAACGCTGCTTCAGCCTCGCAGAGCTTTGCTGCATTTGATAATACATCTCTGTCATTCAAGCAGCAGAGCCACCGGATCACGACCAGGAAAAGAGCTCCATATGGCGTAGCCCATTCGAATTTTCTGGTGCGAGGGTGGGTGCAGGCGCGAAGTAGTCCACTTCTGCTAAAAATCGGGCAGCTCCGCCTCCGGGCGGTCGCGGAGGTTGAGCCGTCACAGCAGAAAGCTCCGGATGCGGGAGTACACTTTTTGCAGCGACTCCGGGGAAGCGTTCGCCGCCCGGCGGCTGCAGAGTGTAACGTTTTTCTCCGGCAGGAGCGGAACGGAGATTTTTGACTCCATTGAAGCATTCCGGTACTGATCTTACCCCGCTACGATGCCGGTCGCGTGTCGACGTGCGGCGGCCTCTTTGCGTTAAAACAGGAAGACGTAACGGTCTCCCGCGCTGTTGCATGGCAAGAGGGAGTAGCCACAATGTGCTGACAAGCGCACGGTACAATTCAGCCAACGGCCTCTCCAGCAGAAGCGATACACGTGGGGACAGAGGAGCGGATTCGCAGTGGTGGGAGCCGCACGGTGTGGCAGCCAACGTTGTCTCCGTTAGCGGCACCCTGGAAAAGCTACCCGCGCTGCTGCCTGGTGCGGCCGCATATTATGGTACCCCACGCGCACGGACGAGCAACAGATCGTGTGGCCGCAGCAGCCAGAAGCTCGCCGCGTCACCGGTTCTGCCCCTGCAGCAATTTTTCCTAGGTTTAGGAGCAAGTAGCAGAGCCAATAAGCAGACGTGTGCTGCAACAGTAGCTCCTCACAGGGCGGCGCTCCAACCCAGCTTTGTAGCCTTTCAGCGCAGCCGCACGTCAGCTTTGCGGGGACGTAGGATCTCGGCAGACCTTCATCATTAGCTGGCAGAGCGGAGCACTACCGAGTCCAGTGTCCTCGGGCGCTCTTCGCAGCTTTCCAGGGTCGACGCGCCGCTGCGTCCACTTGGACGTGATGGCAGCTCTGCACGCGCTTCTTTCCGTACGCTCTTTCTGCGCAAGGGGGCCGCAGCCTCGGGGGATTCCTGTATACACGGCTTCTCCCGTCATCTCAGATTCAAGGACGCGGCCTGACAAAGTATCTTGTTCTCCGGAGGCGTTCAACGCGACCGCGGCCTTCAGCTGTATTGTATGTGGTGTCTTCCCTCGAACAAACAACGTATGAATGCCGTTCGTTGGGGGCGTCCCGCGGGATGCAGTCTTATTTCTCTACTGTCCCCTGGTGAGGACAGCATAGAAACACTGTTTCCGCACCATGCCGCAAGGCCACTTCAGAATCAGCTCAGTGTGCCACGCCAGCGGCGGTCAGCGTACGTAGATGGTCTCACCGCACAAGCAAAGTGACAGGACACACCAGGCCCACCATGCTCGCGCAGACAGGCATCTGCGGGCACTTGTACAACCGTGTGCCATACGGCACTGCGCTCAACATCTTCTGTTTCTACAAAACCGGGGAACCACAGCTGGATGTCGCCCCGATATTGACATCCCCCCTATGCCGTAAGATGAAGGCGGGGCATCTGCAGGCCGCGCATGGCAGACGGACATTTGCGGGTGCAGCCGTGTGCTACTGGGCAATGCGCTCAGCGTCTTCTGTTTCAGCGACACCGGGAGGTCCCAGCGACGTGTCGACCCGATAGTTACGTCCTTCATATGTCATAGAATGAAGACGGGCACCTGCGGGCCGCGCCATGCGCGTGCAGACAGACATTCGCGGGCACTTGCGCAGCCTTGTGCCGTTAGGCACTGCGCTCAGCGTTTTCTGTTTCACCGAAACGACAACGCGGCGGCGAGGTCTCGTTTCGAAATTTGCATCTCCCCTATGCAACATCTCAAACTGTATCCTTACGTGGTCATTTCGCGTGCAGCGCGCACAAACGAACCAGCAGTCGTTGACTAAGGCCGTCGCCTCCCGTGTGTGCATACATCATCTTCAAAGAGACAACTCGCACGTGTGCCCCGGCGCACTGGCGTGCAAAAACCCAACATACATGCAGCACAGTGGCTGGGTCCAGGTACGAAATGGTTACTGATTGGCGGTGCAGGAAACAGGACCGCGGAATACACCCCGACTGAGCCTGCCAATTTATGTAGATCGACGACGATATGCGCGGACATGCATGCTTCGGTGTCCGTACACGCAGGACGATGCGCGGGGGCTACGTAGACGCATGGAACACGACTGCGACGATTTTTTGCTTCCTTCTGCATTGCTAGGATATAGCAAGCCTTGTGGAGCCTTCACACCGCCTCCTTCGGTGCACACACACACACACACGGCCAGCCGTGAAGGCCAAAATGCAGCTAAGCATACGTGAGTTGTCTGACTTGTGCACATCAGCGCTCGCGCACACAGGACGTGTAGGAGCACATCGCATTCTACGTGCGACAAAACGTGCTCTGCTGTATGCGGACGAGGTAAAAGACGTATCGT